>JAMAKQ010000103.1:0-98875 GCA_023628475.1 Chaetomiaceae sp. PF1801
AACTGATGATACTTGTTGTTGGGTTGCGGAGAGGCCACCGCTCGCTTATACCCACCGCTCGCTTATAATGCACGTTAAAAGATAATGGATAGATATTTAAGGAGAAAGGTAGGTGTATTATAACCTAACTTGTTGTACGCTAGAGGCCTAGAGAAGCTAGAGTAGCTAGGGCCTTCAAGTGGTCCGCTACAAGGGGAAGAGCTATATAGAGAGAGGTTGCTAGACGGGGCGATATCCGTCATCACTGTCCAAGGCTACAGTTAGCGTACTCGTTCGCAGTCCCTGACGTGTCAGAGTAACAGCAGGAACTCACAACCTGAAGCAATACCAGCCATATGCGACGCCAATGCCCCCAGCGTATCATCACACTCAACCGTCCAGCCCGGACTGTCCTTCCGCGCCTTGCTTTTGAGCTCCCTCAACTCCGGGACAACCTTGGTGATGGGATCATCGAGACTGACAACCGTATCCTTGAGCTTCAACAGCGCCAGGAAAGGAAACACCTTCCTCAAACTACCCAACCGAAAGACAGTATCCGAGTCAACCTTCTGCACGCCCCTTGTTTCTTTGTTCGAGGGCGTGTAAGCGTATTGGAAGAGCAGGTTGGGTTCGTGGATGGATTTGACGCCGATGGATACTGCTGATGCGTTGTACGAGGCTGTCATCTGATTGAGGATATATCCAAGAGCGTCTGCGGCGGCCGGGACGGCTTCATTCTTGCTGGGTTGTGTAGGTGGTGGAAGGACGGGGCCGAGGGGAGGGCAGTGGCCGTTGAGTGCCGCAAGGACACCCGCGGCTAACCAAGAGGGGGTTAAGAACCAGGCTGGTCGCGCTTTAACCATGTTGACAACCGGCTCGGAGGTTGAGGGTGAAGGAAGAATGAGGGACGGCTGAGAGAGCATCGATATGGTGAAGAGATCAGGTCTTATACTCAGCGTCCAAGCCGAAGTACAGTTCACAGGAGTTTTCATTGCCATTTAGCGCTGGATCCTACGGTTCAAGCCGTACATCGTTTCATCAACGCAGCATGGACAAGCGGATGCCAACGGTGGCTTGTCCGCACTTTGACCCAGCCTGACTTGGGGACTTCAAGACTTGGGATCCCAATTCTTGGGCTAGGGCTCTGCCGCCCTCTGGTTCACTACCTAGTCAAGGGTTAACTCCCTTCAATGAAGGCTCCTAGAAGCAACTTGAAGATCAGTAGCTCTTGATCGAGGCAGGGAGCTTGCGCAGGGTGTCCTAGGCGGGCCCGCGTATACAAACGAGGCGGAGCCTCCTTAATCCAACGTGGCCCGTCCACTTCGAATACAGCACGTGATGATCCGCCAGCAACGTCCTCGGATACAGCACGTGGGCGGGCGCGAGTACAGAGAGCCGCCAGGGAGCCGTGTCGGGGAGAAGCGAAGGGAGTCTGACTTGCTGAGGTACGGGAATGCCTTGAATACCACTGACCAAGATTGTTGACCAGAGAAGCTGCGAACCCCTATCTTGAACGCCCCATGCAAATACAATACACCGCGCTGGTCTATACTCTGTTATGCCCCATGAAGCATACCAAAGTCAACGGCAATACCCTCGCCATGCTCGCCGCCGATCCGCAGACGTAGCAATAACAATAATATTAAAGCAAAGCCATGTCCTATGCCTCCTGTACCCTTCCAAAACGCCATCGCTGTGCACCCCCAATGACGCGCATGCCCTCCTCAATCTCCCAAAAACAACCTACGAAAACTCGGCGCAGCAACCCCAAACCTTTCTCTCGCCTCCACGCAAAGATTCCAATTCCAGCGCAAGAGGAAAGCTGCAACCCAGTCACAAGCCCGAAAATCCGGTAGGAAAACAACAAATAGACCTCCACGTGTGCCGGCAAGCCGTTGGAATAAACCCACTGACCCTGTCTCCAGCGCAAATAAACCAACATGTAAGGTCTCGACGCCAGCGAGCCGGCAGGATGCTAGGGGCGGGTAGTGAAGTAAAAGGTGGTTGTCCATTCCGTCCAGAAAGTGTCAGCTGCATTAACCTCCTCCTTTTTCTCCCGCCGCACGTAAAACAACGAGTTGAGTATCCTCGCCAGGCCCATGAGCGCCGACAACAAGCCGATGAGCAACGACACCAAAGCCCCGGGCGCCGCCTTTAACAACCCGAAGACCAAGATTGGCGCACCCAACACCCCATTCCAGAGGCGGGCCTAGTGCCCCGGGCGCAGGTCACACACCTCGAACTCGAGGGTCCCCGACTCGTAGACGTGGCCCGCGGGGTTCTCGGCGTCCACATACAGATTGTCGACCGCGTGCGGGTGGAACGTCTCGGTGCGCTGGCAGGCCAGGAGGTGCGGCAGGCCGGGCGGGTTCGTCAGGCGAAAGATGCCCCATCTAAAACATCACAACGTCAGCACAATGTCTCGATGACAGAAGGGATTGTATGAGAGGAAGGCGAAGAAGGACGTACGAAGGCTCGTACTGCGGCGCACAAACAATCGCAATACTCTCAGGCATCATGACCTGGTACCCCGCCTGGGTGTGTAAATCCCGCGAGCTCATGAAGCACGTCTGGGTCGGGTGGGTGTGGATCCAGCCGATGACGAGGAGGTTGTTTTCTATGCAGAAATCCAGCATGACCGACTCGTTCTCCGTCTCGCACGTGTCGGGAGTGCACTTTTGCTGCGGGATGATGAGGTGGGAAATGAAGAGCGCGTTGTTGACTGTCGTGCCGCAGAGCATGCCGCACATCTCGAGGCCCTTGCGGGTGTTGTCGGACGCGAGTTGGAGAAACTTTTGGCGGAGTGTGCTCGGCAGAAAAACGGGGCGAAGGGGCTCGCCGTTCTCGAGGTAGGCGGCCGGGCGGAAGGTGACGCGCTTCTCGACGGATTCGTCCGGCACTTTCGCAGGGAGCGCGGGCGGTTTGGCTTGGATGGATTCGTAGCTCGGGGGCGGGGTCGCCGGAAGCGATGTCTTGTCCGGCCGTGGAGGCGGGAGTGAGGGAGACTCGCGTTCGAGATAGAGGTCCTTGTCCGGTCGAGGTGGCGGTCTAGTTGGGGATCGATCGACTTGCCGCTCTTTGGGTGGGCGGGGAGGTTGCGGCCTTGGGCCTTCTACGCGCCCTTGCGACGGTGGACGCTCGTATGCTAGCGGTGCTGACTTGTTGATCGAAGGGTAATGGTAGGTTGCCGGTCGGACCGCGTCCTCCTCGTCAAGACCCCTCCTGTAGTCCTCGGACCGGTCCAATTCGCGCCGAGTCGCTTCCATCTGTCTCCGGAGTTCGTCGTCATCCATCGAGAGCGGCGCGGCCCTCTCGTCTCTTCTCTTGTACCAATCGCCCCAGTACCCGGCGCCCCTGCGCTTGCGCTCCTCCTCCTCCGAGACCCCGGCATCCCGCCTACGCCTCTTCATCTCTTTCTTGGCCAAGTCGACTGCGAGGTCTTGGTGGTCTCTCGCGTCGAGAATGTCTGCCGGCGAGGTGTAGCTCCAGGACAGCGCGGGATCGTTGGCAGCGTGCCGCGCATAAGCTGACGATGGTGGCGTGAGACCGGTGTTCGCGATTCTATCCCTCTGTGCCTCTGAGATCTTCATCCACCGGTCGTGCGTCTCTTCAATCTCCGGACGAATGGTTTCGAGCATTTCTATTACCCGCGGGATGCGCTTCTGGAGTGGCTTGATGGCGCGCCTTGCCTCGGGCTCTTTCGCTTCGGGGTGCTTGCCGAGGTATTCGAGGACGAGGATCGAGTACCGGAAGAGGACGAGGTAGGCTTGCGGAAGATTGCCTTCGCGCAGATAGACTTGGCCCTGGCAAATCCCACGTCAGTTTGCATGCGACCGACGGGAGAATGACGTGGGAGTTTGGGATGGCGGCGCACCTCATGGTGAATGGTCTCGGCGGCCCGAGCCCAATACTTGAAGGGGATCCGGGGATTCCAGTCAAAGTCCTTTGCTCGATCGGTCAACTCTTTTGCAGTCAAGGGCCGACTGCCCAGCATGACGTCGGTGTTGTTCATCGTGGCATGGGTAAACAAAACAACGAGGATGGGGTAATGACGGGAGCGAGATCAAAAACGAAGAGGATGTCGCAGGTTGAATGCAAGACAACAATGTCTGGTGGTTGCCTAGAGATGTGGTGGGCATGCGGACTCGAGAGATGGTGAGGATGCACGATGTGCCACTGGAGCTGCCTGCTCGTGGCCGCGCGTCAACTGCAGCCCGTGACTTTCATGGAGGTTGCACTTTCCATCTACCCCACCATGAACTGGGCAACCGCGAGTTCGCGATGGCACTGAAACAGGCGGGGCAGCCGCAGCTGAGCTTCCAGCTGATCTCCACTTTTCAGCTCCAGAGCTGGGCCGTGCACGACGGCAGCCGTTCCAAGAATGGCATGGTTGCCAACGAGGACTTGCATCATCTGAAGTTGGATCCCCTTCCCAACTTCTCTCGCAACCGAGGTGCTCTCTGGAAGGGGATTTGGCTTTGCTTTTCTGACTGGCCTGCACTCTCCCATACCCAACAATGGTGATGAATGATCAGGACATGGAATTGACGCAATGTGCATGAATTTTGGGCACAAGATCTTGCCCTTTGTTCCTTTCCCAGTTTGACCGTCGAGCACCTCACCCAAGAACTTTGCTTGCCTGCCGCGATGATCGGAAATATCGGCCACACATCCGAAGACACGAATCTCGCCTCCAAAACTCCCCTGGTTTCTTCCCGTTGATGGCAACACGAAATAACGCTTCACTGTCGATGATTTGATGGGAGCTGTCCATTTCGGGATTAATCGGGATGGGACCTTGTCTCGAAGTGCCACAGGCCGCCTTCTGCCACGAGGCCTGGCCGGATCTCAGGCCTTGTTGTTTGGGCTATGGCTGGACCGCCGACCAGGGGCTGACCAAAATTTTTGACCGATATAAGACCAATATCAGTTCTTCTGTCTTCCGCTCTGTTTCTGCTCGCCGTTATCGTCCTTTCTATTTATGCATTTGGTCTTACTCTGTTCCCCTTCCTCCAGCTTCCAGGTTCCCCTAAAATGGCCTCCTCACATATCTCACACACCAGCTCGGGCAGCCCTCGGTGCCGAGGTGAGCATGCCCACATATATCTTCCCGCTCTCCTCTTGCTAACCCAACCCAGCAAGCATCCAAGCCTCCATGGAGCTCCTCACTCTCAGCATGGGCCGGCTGTCCCTCCCACCCGAGGCCTGCCTCTTCAGCCTGCTCAGCCAGTGCTTTAGCAAGATCAAGGACATCTTCAACCTCAAAGACCCCTCAAACATCCTCGCGGAACCGGCCACACTCGACCGGATCCTAAACGCCATCTTCGACACCACCTCCCTCCCCCTCGTCACCGAGAAATCAGTCCGCATCGCCGCCGGTCTCGATGATCACGACAAGGCAAGCTTGTTCGTCCAGGCCGTGGCCGGCATGGTCCTGATCTTCCGACGTCTCGGGCTGGCGGGTGGTGTCGTCTCGGCCGGGATGCTCTCGCGGGAGCTGCAGCTGTTTGCTGAGAGCGAGCAACGGCGGGCTGTGCTTGACAAGATTGGCGGCAGCTCCGTGTTCAGCTCGTGCTATACCAAGAGTGCGCTTGTCGACTTTGTGATGGCGGTTATTGACGAGCGGGAGACGGTGCGGCATGCTGGTTCGCCCCTGGACACGGCTGGGATGGATTTGCTGAGTGATAGTGTTGCGTGGGTTAGTGATCGGCCGTGTAAGAATATGGGGCTGCCTTGGGGGTTCACGATCATGGCTCTCAACTGAGAGTGTTGGGAGTTGAAATGGTGTGTATCATAGTGTTTCTTCACATAGAGGGCAGCGAAGCGTGGCGTTGGGGGTATCGATTTGTTAGAAAAAGGTGTCGCTCAACTACCACTTGGACATCCTGATGTGTCCGATGTCAGGCCTTGGCGGCCTGTGGCGGGGCAGCTTGCGCGCTGGTCTGGACCTGGATGATCTCCGTCTTCTTCTTCTCCATCTTGCCCTGCGTCTCCTTGATGTGGTTTTCTAACCTCGAGCTTCGAGCAGCGTTCTGGTCAGTCTGGTCCAGGCCAGGGATGATGAGGCAGTTTCGAACTCACATCTCCTTCTCGATGAACTCCAGCCGGCCGCTCACCGTGCTCTCTGCATCTGTCCTGTCCTGCTTAAGCAGCACGGGGCCGATGAGCTTGTAAATGGTCTCGCCCTCCTTCAGCTTGGCAAACTCCTGCAGTCGTCTTAGCCCGGGTCGAGGAGATATGACTTCTTGAAGGACCAGGTGCGAACCTTTTGTACCCCGAGGTTTTCCTGCTTCTGGGCTTCGAGTTTTTGCCTTGACTGGACGGCATCTTGTAGATCTGTAAGAGTGTGAGTAAGAATGGAAAATCTAGTTCAATGTTCAGGAGTGAGCCAGACCTTGTTGAAGCTTGGTGAACTCGTCTGAGAGAGTTTGCAGCTTGGCCTGGATGCCGGCCATTTTTGCTGAGTTGGAGGCTGTAAGACCAGATGGCAATCTGGTCTCCGAAACTTTGCGACAGATGACGCGGTCTCGATTCCAAACTCTGCCAAGACGAAGGGGCTTCTTAGGCAGTCGTTGTGATGTCTTGGCTGAAGCCTGAGATGGAGCTGTGCAGTTCAATTTCTTGTGCAGTCCGCAAGGTTCGTGTTAGTGCTGAGTATGGCTGCACACAGTATGTCTTAACAAACCCAAAAATGCCCCGCCGAGCCAAACAAGTGGCGTCAGCCCCACGCTCTTGCTTCCGGGTCAACGACAGGCCCAAACTTGGCGACTGGCTTCCTGTTCCAGAGCAACCACAATCCGCCGCAAAACACAAACCACGCCAGCCGGCTCAGACAAGCCCAAGCGACTCGATTGACCACGAGACGAGAACCGTGGCAACATTAGGCATCGGCGTTTCTTCCAGCGGCCAAGACAAACCCATCCAGGCTGCTTACCCGCCGATTGTCCGCCTGGCGCCGAGCCTTGAATCAGCAATCAAAAGCCAAACTCGACCACCTCCGACCTACCGCTCCCCTCGAACCTCACCTCCAGACCAAATAACCAAACACCAGCACTAGACGAGTTTACATACCCCACCGCCCACCATGTCCAACACCGACTTCCTCGACCGCGCAATCAAGCAAGTCCGCCTAGCCATCGACGCCGACAACGCCGCGCAATACGACAAGGCCTACCAGCTCTACTACCAATCCCTCGAGCTGTTCATGCTCGCGCTAAAATGGGAGAAAAACCCCAAGTCCAAGGAAATGATACGCGCCAAGACAGCCGAGTACATGGACCGCGCCGAGAAGCTCAAGGCACACCTCTCCGATGCCGAGGCCAAGCGCAAGAAACCCGGGATGGTGGGCGCTAATGGCACCTCAACGGCGGGCACGGGGAAGGGGAAGGAGGCCGGGGAGGATGGGAATGCTGGTCCTGAGCTGGATGAGGATAGTAAGAAGTTGCGGAATGCGCTGGCCGGGGCGATTCTGCAGGAGCGGCCGAACGTGAGGTGGGATGATGTGGCTGGGTTGGAGGCAGCGAAAGAGGCGCTCAAGGAGGCGGTTTTGCTGCCGATCAAGTTTCCGCATCTGTTTCATGGGAAGAGGCAGCCGTGGAAGGGGATCTTGTTGTATGGCCCGCCGGGGACGGGCAAGAGTTATCTGGCAAAGGCGGTCGCGACGGAGGCGAAGAGCACGTTCTTTAGCGTGAGCAGTTCGGATTTGGTGAGCAAGTGGATGGGTGAGAGTGAACGGTCAGTTTTCCCTCTTGTTACCTCCATCGTTTCCCTGTACTGACGTGCTCCGTTCACAGGCTCGTCCGCCAACTCTTCGCCATGGCCCGCGAAAACAAACCCTCCATCATCTTCATCGACGAAATCGACGCCCTCTGCGGCCCGCGCGGGGAAGGCGAATCCGAAGCATCACGCCGAATAAAGACCGAGATGCTAGTTCAAATGGACGGCGTAGGCAAAGACAGCAAGGGCGTGCTCATCCTCGGCGCAACCAACATCCCCTGGCAGCTGGACGCGGCCATCCGCCGGCGCTTCCAGCGGCGCGTGCACATCAGCCTGCCCGACCTGGCCGCGCGGACGACCATGTTCAAGCTGGCCGTCGGCGACACCAAGACGTCGCTCAAGTCGGAGGACTTCCGCGAGCTGGCCGAGGCGGCCGAGGGGTACTCCGGGTCGGATATCAGCATCGTGGTGCAGGACGCGCTGATGCAGCCTGTGAGGAAGATCCAGCAGGCGACGCACTTCAAGAGGGTATGCTTTCTCTGCTTTCTCTACCATTTTTTAAACCACATGTTTTTTTACTGACTCGGCTGCTAGGTAATGGTTGACGGCAAGCAAAAATTCACGCCCTGCTCGCCAGGAGACCCCGACGCCGAGGAGATGACGTGGGAGAAGGTGGCGTCGGAGGAGCTGCTCGAGCCGGTGGTGGAGAAGAAGGACTTTATTAGGGCGATCAAGGCCAGTCGGCCGACGGTGTCGCACGTGGATCTTGAGAAGAACGAGGAGTGGACCAAGGAGTTTGGGAGCGAGGGGGCATGAGCAGGAGCTGGTCACGGGTTGTGCTTGGTTTCCGATTCTATGATATGGTTGGGAGCTGGCGTGCGGCGTTGTTTAGGATCCCGGCAGCATATGGCATGGAAAGCAGCTTGCGGGTTTCTCGTGTGAAGTGATGTTGGCAGATATCACCAGACAACCTTGCCCGTTTTTTCCAGCGACGGATGGCTAGGGAAGGACGTGACAATGACATCTCGCAAAGCAGACAGACTTCTACTCGTTTCCATTCCATATCAGGGTATGGTACATCCCATTGAAGAGAACGTCTAGACACACAACCCGAGAACTCCGTTGCCCGACCCCAAACCCGCACAAGAACTCCAAGAAAGCAGAGCGAAGACCAACCATAAGAAAGAAAAAAACGACAGAGAATGCACTGGTTGCCTACGCGGCAACCTCGGACTTTCTCTTCTTTTTCTTCTTCTTCTCGCCGTCGGCGACGTCGGCCATCTCGACGTCCTCGCCGAGACTCTTCCGCTTCTTGTCCTTCTTCTCCTTCTTATCCTCCTTGCTCTTCTTCTCCTTCTTGTCCTTCTTCTCCTTCTTCTCCTTGGGCTGCGGGTGGTCAATCATCTCGTCGTCAATGTCCATGTCGTCGCCATCCGCCATGACCGCCTTGATGGCCTTGTCCATGGCCTCGATGTTCTTCATGGGCTTGGTGCCCTTGGCGTACCACTCGAGGCGCTGCTCCAGCTGGTCGCGCATCACCTCGCCGAACCGCCGCGTGGGCTTCTCGGAGAAGTTGTCGATGCGGCTGGCGATGGAGCACTTGTTGGCCAGGTACCGCGAGATGCGGCCCTTGACCTTGGGCCCGGCGCGGCCGATGAAGGAGCTCTGGTACAGCAGGCCGTACTTGGGCGTCGCGCCCTTGGTCTTGAGCGCGCGGAAGAGGGCCTTTTCGGCACCGAGGATCTGGAGGGTCGAGGCGGGGTACTTGGCGAGGTTGGTCAGAGAGCCGGCGTGCGAGATGAGGCGGGCGGCGACGGGGGTGCCCAGGATAACCTGCAGGTTGGGCGCGACGTCGCCCATCTTCTTGTCGAGCGACTCGGCGAGGATGCGCCTGTAGTCGGCCATCTTGGAGACGTTGGCGGCGAGGTCCTTGACCATGGCGAGATCCATCTCGCTGATGTCCTGGCCCATGGAGATCTTGGCGGCCTGAACGATAGCCTCGGCCTTGTCCTGGTCCTGGTTCAGGACATTCGCAAGGTCGTCAACGCTCTCGTCGGTGAGCGTCTTCTTGTCGCCGATGGCCAGGACCAGCTTGGCGTAGGTGCCGTTGTCGGACACAATGCGAATGAGCTCGGGAAAGTGCCAGCCGTACCACTCCCTCACACGCATCGCACCCTGGTTAATGCCCTTGTCAAGAGCGTCGAGGGTCGCAATGCCCTGGATGATGTGGTTGTCGTTCTTGTGCACGCTGAACTTAACCTTGGCGCGGGAGTAGGCGTGGCCGAGACCGAGCTGGGCGCGGTTGATGTCGCCCTCTTGCAGGCCCTTGAGCAGCTTGTTGGCGTGGAGACGGATACCACGCAGCAGCGCAGCAACGACCTCGGAAGTATCGGCGGCCTCGCACTGAACGCCGGGGAACGCAGCGCTGATCTCACCCGCTATCCGCTTGTCGACGACGCCGAGCACGATCTTGCTCTTCTTTCCGCTGGTCTGCGGCAGGTTGAGTTCGAGGGTGTTCTTCAGGTGGTCGGGCATGATGCCTTCGGAAATGAGGTTAATCGCTTCCAAACCGTGGGCCGCCGAGCTGGGAGTCGTTAGTCGAGAACAAATACCAAGCGCATATCGCTTGACGGGGGCATTGTGCGCGAATGCGACCGGCACGCATGCGGATGACAGGACACCTACGTCCAAGGGTTGAAGCTGCGCAATTGCACCATTTTGCCAAACTTGTCGAGGCTCTTCATCGCATCCTTGACCTCGGGTAGCTCCAGACCGACGGTATCGGCCTGGTGCACAACCTCAAAGAGCGAGAAGCCGACAGCGCTCTCGAAGAGCAGGTAATTGACCACCACCATCTTGGCCAACGGTCGGTTCAGATACTCGTTTGGCTAGGGTTGTGGATGAGTTCTGGCGGCGTGTCGACCCTGCGCGCTGTTCAATGGCCACCAGTTCGAAACGGAACGCGGGTTGGTGCTGCTCTCGATAATTTTCCCGGCCTTTGAAGTTTTGGAAATTTTTGCGGCATCGAAGCTTGCGCACGGTTCATGTGGGGTCCAATGGCTTGGCGCTCAAGTGCTGCCTCGAGGCTGCCAAGCATGAGTCCCCGCCGCCATCTGCCAGGCAGTGCCAGCAGCTGGCCCCCAAAGCCCGCACATTTTCTCCCCACTGGCACTCCCACTCGTCCCAGTCCTTGGCCAAAATCCGATCCTTCGGCTTCATCGGCTCTCGCGGATCGTGGCCTCAGCCTTACCACTCAACCCCCCGTCCGTCAGCATGATACGCATGCCGGCCCCGCCATCATTGGCCGTCATTCTCGGCTCTCGAGCCATGGTGGCCAATCCTTTCTTCTTCGCTTCCATCTGCACGGGGCTGCTTGTGACTCGAACAGGCAGGACCATCATCACCGACGCCATGTCTCATCACTCGCGAGCCGGACGATGAATGATGCTCGGCATACCCGATCGGTTGTTTCTCTGGCCTCGACCTCGGTCATTCTGCTTACCAGGCCCTCCTCTTGTTACCCAGACCCGAAGAACGCTCCGCAGCGCTCACCGAGGCCTCCATCCGTCTTGGCCCAGCCGACATCCCATTTCCGTCCTGCTTGGGTCTGCTGCAAGGAGAGACAATTGTGATGCCCCCAAACGTCAAGCCAATGCAACGCCGGAGATGATCTCAAGCAGGCCAAAGGGGAATCCATCTCCCAGGAGTCAACTCCAGCAGCCGACAGGCTGGAAACCAGCGTCCGGACATCGTGCCGGAATTAGACGTCGTCGTTGAAACGGTGTCCTCGGCCAATCAGCACACCGGGACGCTCTCGAAACACGCCCGGTGATTCGGCGCCTTTCCGCTCCCGTCCGTCAGCCGTACCGCGATAGGAAAAGGCAATCTCAACCCCAGGGGTTGCGCGCAGCTGCGATGGGAGGCCGTTGACCGACCCCTGGCCCTGGCAGCCTTGCCCACGACACCATCTTCCCGATGGATACGTCATATAACAACCACCTGCGATGGCGCAAATGGCGGTCTTGCTGCCTGCGTATCTCCGCCCTGCGAGCCTTCGACGCGCCGCCGCGACCCAGTCACCGCGACGCCCATGGTTACACACATAGCATTGCCAGCTTCAACGCATGTCTGTCCAGAACACCCTCCCTGACTTGGCCCCCAGACACACGTCTTCTTCACAGGATAAATCCTGAGCTCCGTTCATGCCGAGTTCCGTCGCTCGATCAGCAATCTCGACAGTGAACAGCGCGCATCAGCATTACCCTCCTGTCGGTTCCCGACGTCTTCTGAGTTCAAACCCACAAACATGGACCCTCGGCATCCTCGGAGCGGGGCTCACGCCTCACACCCCGTCACCGACATGTCAGCCTCCGTCCGCACTCCGGACGACTCGAGAACTGCTGTGACCCAAAGCCTCGGCGGCCATGCGCCTCCTACAACTCACACTGCCCTTGCCGCGAAAGACGCCATTATCAGTGCTCCACAGGGTGTACCGGCGCTGGAGGACGGCGTTGTCAGGGAGTCATGGGTGTCGTTTGCCTCAACTGCCGCTAGCAGAGACTCGGCCGCGCCGAGCATCTTCTCCGTCCGGGCATCAACCGCATCCGCGGCGACGCGATACTCGGTCCGTCAGTCCTTGATGGAGTCCACCGTCTCACCAACAAGTCCCGAGGACCGGGAGCACCGAAAGAGCAGCTTTCCTCAGGGCCCTCGTTACTGCTGCACATTCTGCGATGCAGCCTTCGACTCCAACATGGAGTGGAAGATCCACGAACTCGAGGCCCATGACCGAAGGGAGCGATACCCCTGCGCGAACTGCCCAGCGATGTTTCCCGGGGCGTCTCTCCTGGACGAACATCTCAGAGACAACCATGGCCTGGATCCGGTCCCTAACACTGCCCACGCTGTTCGGTACTCTTCTATCAGAAGCGCCTGGGGTTGCGGGTTCTGTGCCGCCTTCATTCCATCCCGCAACGATTACCTGGAGCACGTCGGCAGGCACTACGACGATGGGAAGGAAATGTCCGAATGGCAGCACACCCGCGTCATCGAAGGGTTGCTCCGTCAGCCCAAGGTCGAGGCAGCTTGGGCAGCCCTGGTCAGCAGGGAAGAACGTGCCAAAGGCACAAAACTACGCTTTCTATGGACCCTGAGCGCCACCGGCCGCACGGCGGATGCCTTGGAGGAGCCCCTGTCGTTGCAGGACATGCTCGAGTTCTTTGCAACTGGACAGAGGATGCCCGACGAGATTGCCGCAGCGGCATACCGCGCTGCTCAGGTCAGACATGAGGCAAACGTCAGTGACCTAATCAGCAAGCTGTATCTGCGCAATCCCGAGCCAACTAGACAAGGTTCGATCCACCGCTCAGCACAGCCCTCCCCGGAGCTGCGCCCGGCCTCCCCAGCAACGGCGGACGATACCATGTCTCCGATCTCCCCTCTGCCTGCACCGCTACGCCCGCTCACAGCACCTCCTCGCCCCCCCAACTTGTCGATAATGAACCACATGGCTGAGGGGTCAGTGTCGGATCACCCCGCAGCATCGTTTGAAGAGCGGCTCCGAAGGCCACCAGCCCGGCAGCAAGCCCAACTCTCCCATCCTCAAGCACTTGCAACGTTGCAGCACCCCTTCAAAAGAAGCCTGCGCCGGGTCGATAGTGCTCGGGCGCTCGAGCTCTCCAAGCGTGCCGGAGCTTTGCTGCACATTGACGCTCATGGAGAAACCGCGGCACCACGGACACCTTCGTCCAAAACCTCGTCGAGCATTCCTTCTCCCTCGATGCACCGTACCGAACTCCAGCCCCACTTTCCGGCCAGACATGGAAAGCTGTTGGGGACAAGCAATGGAAAGCCGCTCTTAGTCGCCACTACAAGCGCCCACCTCTCTGTCCGACCGCACACAAGTTCAAGCTCGCTGTCCACCCGCACCGGGGACGGCTCTCAAGGGTTGTGTGACAGCACAAGCGAGAGGATGTCAGACGACAGCGTCTCGGAACCGGAGTCTTGGCTGGAGGTCGACGGCATTCCTGCGGCCACTCGAACCTGGAAGAGGGTCTTCCAGCAGCGGGTTGACAGCGGCATGGGCCAGCTTTGGAGCCGATTCAACCGTGACTGGGATGCATTGGTGAGGCAATGTATTGGTGACAGGAGCAACAACTCTGCCCCATACCGAGATTCGGGGCGCGTCCGCAAAGGCTCGTCATCCCGTCATGCGCCTGGCAGGAGTCTCCATCCCAACGCACGCTTGCCGGACCAAGAAGACGAGGGCGATGACGACGAGGAGGAAAGCTACCGACCGCCGTCTTCAATGTCGAAACGCAGCTCGGATTCGGTGAAGAGGTTTGCGTGCCCGTTTCGGAAGCATGACCCCCACACCTACAACATGCAAGACCACGAAGTCTGCACAGTCCGGTCATGGTCGACGATCTCCAGGCTGAAGTATGTACTGACCCCTGTGTGACATGCCGGTCATGGCTAACAGGAGCAAACAGGGAGCATCTCTATCGCCGGCATTACAAGACACACTGCCAGAGGTGCAAGCAAGCGTTTGGCGATGCCAAGGAGCTGGCTGTGCACGAGATGGCCGTCGTGAGCTGCGAGTTCGTCGACCAGCCGCCTGCTTGCGATATCACAGCATACCAGGAGAAGCAGCTGAAATCCAGGAAGCACACCTCTCGGCGCCAGACGGACGAAGAGAAATGGAGAGACATTTACCGGCTTCTCTTCCCCAACGAAGAGATCCCATCGCCATGTGAGTGGACCTGTACGCCCGTCGGGAAGGGACAATTCGCTGACAGTAGCACAGATCCGGAGCCCGCCGAGGACATGATGCCTGCCTCCTCCGAGTTCCACGCCAGTCTCAACTTCCAGAACTTCCTTCTCAGCGAAATGCCGACTCTGTTCACCAAGACGGCCGAAGAGCACGCCGGAAGACGCCTCCAGGCTCGCGACGCACTGCCAATGGAGGCCATCCCGAGGATCATTGAAGACGCCCTTCAGAAAGCATTCATGAGCTGGGAAGCCAGGGGCAGCGAGCTCCCCAATCGAGAGGCCTCGGCCGCACGCACGAGCTTCCTTCCCGAGACGCCAACCTCGCTCGCCTACTCGTACGGGCAGGTCACAGCCTACCAGACCCCGCAGCCCTTGCCCGTGATGGATGGCTACCCTCACGACCAGTTCAGCAATACCGACTTTGCCCCGGACGCCTCGCATGTTCCTCGCGCCGATGATTCTGGGTTTGGAGAAGCCCATTTCTTCACGTCTGGACCGCCGATCAACTTCAGCACGTTCGCCCCGCAGTATGAGAGGAGCCCCTGGGACGGGGGCTTGAGCCTGATGGACACGGGCGCGTTTGATGCAGATTTGAATATGGGAGGTCACTTTCGAGGGTTTCAGAACAGATAGCGCTGTGTGCATCCTGCTCGCTGTCGACCTGGTGGGCCGGTTGTTCAGGTGGCTTGATAGGTGTTCATTGCCTTGCAGCAGGCAGCAACAGACAGTCGACGGGGTCTGAAGACAGGAACATCGAAATAAACTCCATAATAACCGCTTTCTCAACCGCCGCTCGCCTTCAACCGAAGCCCGTCCAGCAACATGCATCTGTCAAGCCAAGGAAGGGTTCATCCCTCAAATCTCACGTTCCACCGCGAAGGTCTGTGCAGTCACCTCTCGGACAACTTCTCTCTTACAGCCATGCTATCAGCTATCCAAACTGTATGCTGGGTGGTGAATAATGAGAGAAACGACACCAAGTACATACTAACTGGCACCTGGAGAAGGAAATCGGCGCATCGATGGTTCTCTACAACTCTGTTTGTGTGCCGACAGAAGGTCTGCTCGAACGAGTGACGAGTATCTCTCGCAACCATTACGCCTCCTCTACCAACCGGTCTTGCTACACCACCTCACCAACTGTCTGTCGAACCTCATCCTCCAGTCCAGTCACATTACATGCTCATACCCGGGAGCTTGTCGAGCCCTGTGAACAGTCCATGTCAGCCCACGCCTTCTCCACTCACACAACCGAAGCGGTAGCTAAGGCACGAAAGGGGGGACTTACACTTATCATAATCCTCCCTCGCCGCCTGCTTAACAGCGCACTTCTTGGCCACATCAATGCTCTGCGTCCGCAGATTCGCGCACGACGCGCCAAAGCACCCGCTCGTGTCCATGGCCCGCTGCAGGGAATCGCCCTTCCAGCCAAACACGTAATCGCCGTGCTGGCCCAGACCCGTCGGGTCGCCTGTGCTGAGCACGAAGGGCTGCGACCCGTCGGTCGGCCACTCATTCTGGTTGTTGAAGCCTGTCGTGTCCCAGACGACTTCGTACATGAGCTGTGGGATGCGGACGGGGTGGGTTGAGGGGCAGTTGCCGCCGAGGGACAAAAAGGTGGCCGGGCCGTTGACCGGGTAGGCTACGTGGTCTTGGTGGTTGGGGGTGTCGAGGTTTTTGCCGTCCCAGCAGCTGTCATCATATCACACCCATCAGTACTTTGCAGTGGTTTCTGAGAAGGGGGAGGACAGGGGGGAAGGGGCTCACGTACGTCGGGAAGTGGATGTTGGAGCGAATACCGCCCGGGCAGGGCTTCTTGGGCAGCGCCTCGCTGTCGACGCGGTCGTCTTGGCAGGGGGCGCCCGTGTCGCCGCCAAAGTTGGGGCCTGTGTAGCAGCGGTAGCAGTTTTGGCGCTTCAGCTTGGTGTCGGGGCGCGAGCGCATGTTGGGGTCGCCGACGAGCATGCGGAAACCCTGCGGTGGAGGGTGGGATGTCAGTACGCGGTTTGGGGGCTGGGGGATGGGAAGAGGAGGGGGGGAGTGAGGGGAGGGGAGCTCACCGGCTTGAAGGCTGTGATCTTGCCCGGCTGCGCCGAGACGTAGTAGACCAGGACGCCGCCGCCGATTTGGGTGCTGAAGCGGTCGTTGAATTGGTAGCTGCAGGGGGTCAGTTCTTCACACTTCCTTTTTCTGGAAGAAGTGCTTGAGTCAAGTCTTACGCAGCGCCGCCCTGCGGAACCCGCTTGTAGCTCCCGTTCCGCGCCTTAAAATACAAGTTGGCTGTCCAGTAATTCGAGAAGTCGTCCGCGAACGCGCACGTCGTGCAGCTCGCGTGCTGCGACACGTCGTCGGTGGGCATGGTGACGTTGAAGGCGTTGCCGCCGACGACCTGGTGGACGTGCGGCGAGGGGATCTGGCCCGGGTTGACCAGGGGGTCGATCCGGTCGATGACGACCTGGGCGCAGCCGAACCGGAGCATGGTCATGCCGCCGGCGCCGCCGAACTGCGGGGCCGCCTCGGCGAGCGCCGAGAGGGCGAGCAACGGGGTCCACCGCATTGTCGCTGTAGTCGGGAAAGCTGACGGGCAGGAGGCGGTTGGTTCGTGGGTTCGAGTTGGGGGAAACGTCTGGTTCGAATGGGTTGTCGATGCAACGCCAAAGGAAAAACAGGAGGACAAGGAGCGGCTGGCGGGAGAGGCTGGGGCAAGGGGACAGCGAGCTCGCCTCGTCCTGTCTTATACCGACGGGGAGACGCCCATGTGGTCTCCACGCGGCTGCCGGACTGCCCCTTTTCAGGGCCAACTGCCGTTGTGGACCGGGGTGGTTGAAGTGAGTGCCGAGTCCATGGGGCCAACGGGCTGTATAAGTCAATATACGGATTATACGCCGGGGCCTATCGGAGTCCGTTGCTGCGAGCGGGTGTGCTCAAACGGGATTTGGTGGGGTAAATACACGGGGTGGGAGGTTGATATGGGCGCCGCAACGGCAAATCCCACGTCAACGAGTAAGAAGCTTCAACTCGACGTCACCAGAGTGGCAGCCCTGGTTGGGCTGAGTGCACGGCAGATTTGTGATAGGAGGAAAATCTTGGGAATAAAGAGAACCAAGACCCCAGGAGAGGCGAGTTGCCATATTCGGGTCTTAAGGGGGCCGAGATCAACATGGCTGTGATATATGGACAGTCATTGCAGTCATGTGTTGTCTTACCAGCCCGCGCGAGCTATTGCAATGGCAGGAGTGAGTGCATGCTCTGGGAGTCTGGGTGCCCGAAGGTTGCGTTGGCCTGGGCGATGGGGGACCAGGCCGGGTTCTGGAAGCCTCGTAGCATTCTACCATCCGTGCGAGGCACTCTATCTCGCAATAAACTCAGGTATGACAGGGTGGCAATGACTCGGGGAAGACGTGTTGAAACGTCTAGAAGCCTGGGAGAGAGTGCCGAAGCAGACACTGGCAGTCATGGGGGCGCGGGTCGTTTGCGAGGCAGGCTGGGCCGCTGGAGCGCGGCGGGCAAAAGGAAGGGGCACATATTGGCCCCAAGGTCGATAAGCATCTTTGCCTCCAAAAGCCTTTTTTTCAGACGGGATTACCTGGCTTTCTCCCACGTAGCTTCGAGCGGTGGTGACGGGACTTCCTCAAGGCTTCACACTTACTGGGGTGAACCACCACAGTCAGGTATAGGTTTATTGCCTGCTAGGCCAACCTTAAGCGTTGAGAGTGTTGGGACTGGGAACAGCCTGAGGGGGTACGGCGTCCTCTCCCTTTTCTCTGCCACGGTATTTGGTCGTCACTCCCGTCTTAGCCCCGTGGGTCCTTTTTAGGGGACTCTTTCTTGATGGAACGACCTAGGGTTGAAGTTGTGTTAGCTTGCCTCTGTGCTCTCTCTCCCTGTCTGCATCAATCCATTATGTAGTCTGTCCTACAGAGTCTTGGAGTCACTGGTCGTCGTTTTGCAGTTCTATCCACCTCGATCATCAGAGTTTATACTTCCAGTTACGGTTTACTCGCGCTAGTATTCCTGTTCAACTTATCTCGGAGTGGCATTCCCCCAGCGTGGCATCGCCGAGATGACTGTGGGCTTCGATAAGTCACGTTCTCGTTTTCCTGCTCTGTTGACGTGGCGAACGAGAAATCAAATGATTAAAGTTGAATCTAGTAGATTGAAGGTGTCTATGTAAAAGGGACGGCTGCAGAATACTGAATTGGTTGATTTTCTGGAAAGGAAGCTCGCAATCCTGCTTGCCTGCTGCCTACCAGGTACCTACAAGGTTGACCTTCCATGCAGGGGTCTCCCAGGTTCCGGTATCAAACCAGACACACAAATGTCATAAGCGCGGGAGCATGACGGAAAAAGGGCGTATTATCAGCAGCTTGGACCTTCAAGGTTCCTCGAGACGTCCGAGAAGCTCACCAACATCGCACCCGACAACCACTCCAAGCAGCTCCAAGCCTCCAAGCCTCTTGATGCCATATCATATTCTCCCCACCACCAAGATGCAGCTCACCAACTCGCTCACCCTCCTTGCAGTCCTCCTCACCCTCTCCGCCGCTGCCCCTGTCACAACCTCGGCCGAGGTTGGCACAGCCATGGATCCGGAGCTCGACGCCCGCGCAGAGGCCGACACGTCGGCGGTCGTGTCAATCTACTCAGGCGCTGACGGGTGCAGGGGGCACCACGACCGGGTGGAGGTCCGCGGCGGCGAGCATCGCTGCATCCCCATGACCAACAAGCGCTGGATCAGCGTGAGCGGCACGTGAGTCGACGTCCCAGTCAAGCCACAGTTCCCGATTGTCAACTGTATTACTGGAATGGGAGGACTAGGGGATTAATCAAATGTAAAATGTTAGCTGCCTTGTTACGGCTTGGAGCGGAAACGATTGCCATGGCATGCCGATGGTCCCGGTCTTGCGCCAGGCTGGGTGTTATGATGTCTTTTTCGGGTCCGTGTCGGTCCATTGTTAGGTACGGAGGACCGAGTCAGATGGATGGATACTGTAGCGGGCGAGCTAGGAGCTCCTCCGTGGCCTGTTACTGTATCTGGTTTCTTCTGACTTTCCGCCTTGTTATCGTTGTTTTTTAGGGGCTCAGCACCCACAGTACCTAGGCAGGAGCTGGCCGGCAACAGCATCTCCTCAATCATGAATTAACAGACTGCACGTACATAACTTGGTCGTTTCCTACTTATAGGCAACGGCCGCGAGTTCGAGATATGTTTTCCAGCCTCTAGTTCCCATGTGGTCCCAAAGCTGCCTCTCCAAGCGGAAGATGAGCAACTGCAGAAAGCCTGGCACTGGGTAGGTATTAGGCAAGATATAATAGACACTCCTATCGTCGAATAGTGATCGAAGCCCCCTTGTATCCGAGGTGGAAATTGCTTTGGACGGCTGGGCACCAGGTCCGGTCAGGGGCTCAGGGTTCGAGGATGGTGCCGGATGGCCGCAGTCTGGCCCAACGGACCATCGTCCATGCCCAAAGTCCAATGAAGAGCATCATTTTATCAAAACCGCAACGCGGCTCAGCATATTTACACATATGGTTGCCTTAGACAACGACCAGGATGCGAACAAATGCCGAGTTATATCCCCAAACCAAGTTGTCCACGCACCTGACACCAACTGGAGGCCGAGCGCAGCCCGCAGCTATCAAGATGCAACGCACAACCGGCATGGAAGCCTTCCTGTTACCCTCCTTCCCAATCCCGCCTAGCCCTCCCTCAAACCTCCCCCTCATACTCATACCTCAGCATAAACTCCGCCGGCCCCGCCGGCCCAACCTGCCTCCCCAGCGGCGTCATATCCAGCAACTGAAACGTCCCCAACACCCTCTCCCCACCACGCGCATACGCAGAGTACGTGTGATACACCTTCCCATCATGACCCCTAAAAAACACACTAAAGCCAGGCTGCTCACCCGAAGTGCTGTACCCCAACCCCTTGGCCTCGAGCTCGGCTGCCGTGGCGAAGTTGTACTCGACCGGGCACACGGCCGCGTCCAGCGTGGCGTGGAAGTCGTAGTTGAAGGAGGAGTTGAGGCTCGAGTACCAGGGGAAGGACCAGCCCAGCTTTTGTTTGAAGGCGTCGAGCTTGGCGAAGGGGGCGCGGGAGATGGCGGCGAAGGAGGTGTTGCGCGAGGTGAGGTGGCGGAGCGGGGGGATGTGCTCGGCTGGTCGTCCGGTTGCCATCAGACGTCAGTAACTCAGGGCACGTTACCGGGTTCACTCAAAGGGAAGGGGATGACAGTAAAAATTAATTAGTACGAACCCACGAAGGAACAGCCCCTGCATCCAATTTCGGCGTCCGGGCCGAACATGAAGTGGTAGATGATCAGCTGGTCTTTGCCGGCGAAAAGATCCTCGAGTGACAGTGTCGAGTCGTCAGGGCCATGGAACAGGTACTGCTTGTTGACTTCGACCATGGGTAGCTCGCGTAGTTGGGCGGCGGCGGCGTCCTGCAGCCGTGTGATCTCCTTTTCTTTCTGCAGCAGCGCCTTGCGGGCGACGAGCCACTCGTCTCTGGAGACGACCTGTCTTCGTGTTAGACCTCGCCAGCAGCTGATGCTCATCCACCATATGCTCTCTGGAGAGAGGGTTGCCGTACCTTGGGAGCCATGACTTGGGATGTTGTGTGTTGCGATGTTGTCAACGGAAGTTGTTGGATCTTAGCTTGTCGTTCGTGCTGTCCTGAGGAAGACTGCAGTCTGGTAAAATGCTGAACGTCCAGTACCTGGGCGAGCTCTCTCAATAAGTATCCCGCTGAAGATGAGACAAAGAGCACTGTGCAATGTGAGGCCGTTCAAAGCACGCTCTATGGTCGACCGGCGTGATTAGTGAACACGGCTCAACACACGGCCGACATGACTGCAGAGCAGCAATGTGGCGCGCGCCATGCCGTAGTGATCGCCAGGCAGAAGCGCCAAACTGACGCGCTATCACATGAGCGATGTGAACGCTGACAAACTGAGCTCAAAGAGCAAGCAAGACTCCAAGTTCTCCCGGCTGCGCAATATCACACACCGCTTGCTTCCTGGTTTGTGCCCCTATTGGCAGGCAACTTATCCGCTTTGACAAGGGGGTCCTGACGGTGGCTGTCGGCAGGGGAGAAGATGCACGATGTTCTTACACTGTCGCAATGCTGAGATTACCAGCCTGTCCCAGAAGGGGGTGTGCTCGGCGAGGTCGAGGTCGATGTCCAGTGTACTTGGTTTCAGCATACGTGTCTGGTTTCAAGAAGCCGTGGGTAACCCCTGGGGCTCCTGTACTGCCAAAGTCTTTAACTCTCAGTATTTGGAGGGGTAGGCAAGTAACGAAAGTGCTTCCATGGGTTAAACTTGATGAGGACACCCTGGGAAGGAGTCGTGGTGCTTGTCAGTGTCACGTCGAAATGGGATGTCAAGGTTTGCCGTGCGAGAGTTGGCCCAGCTGGGTTCTGGAGCGGCACCGATAAGTCTGATATACCTTATATATTGTAGTGGAATTCGTTACTACATGTGCTTCGCCACACGAAGCATAAGTGAAGTTGTGAGTCAAGTCCCATCTGATGGGCTAGACTTTCAGCCGCCCGTTACCCATGCAGCCCGTTGAATGCGATGGCCGCGTCTCGTTCATTGGGACGCCATTCTGCACACCCCCTGTGCCTCCTCTAGAGTCTAGAAAGTGACTGGCAGCTTGACGACGCCAACATCACGATTCAATGGCGTGAACTCGACATCCCTGACTGGCACGGCCAGCTTCAGATCCTCGAACTTGCCGCACAGCTGACCTGTTGGGTGATGCTCATTAAGTCCCTTTTCTCAAAACAGTGGAAGGTAAAGGTAACTTACTGAAAACGCTCTTGAGCTCCGCCTTCGCCAGATGCTCAGCAATGCAGCGGTGGTCGCCATACCCAAAGCCCAGGGGGTCCTCCTTGGGCCACTGGCGGTGCATGTTGAACTGGTCCGGGTTGTCAAAAATGTCCTCGTCGCGGTTGGCCGACTGGTTGGAGGCGATGATGCCCTCGTGGGCCTTGATGAGCTTGCCCCCGATCTCGACATCCTCCTTGGCCGTGCGCTTGATGGCCATGGCCGAGGCCGTGTGGTAGCGGCACAGTTCCTCGACAAAAGGGCCCGCCCACTTGGCCGGGTCGGCCTTCAGCTCGGCCATTTGAGTGGGATGTTGAGCCAGGGTCAGGACGCCCTGTGTTCAGTTTCAGTTAGTCAACTGCTGTTATTCTCTGAGCGGGAATGGAGGAGAGGGTGACGAACCAGAGCAATCATGTTGACCATCGTCGCGTTGCCGGCAACGAGCAGCAAAAAGGCCATCTGCACCGCATCGGCCAGCTCGAGGTGCCCCTGCTGCACCTGCTCCGTGACGAGCTGGCTGACGAGGTCGTCCTTGGGCTCCTTCATGCGCTTGTTGGCCAGTGCGGTCAAGTAGCGGAGGAGTTCACTAGCAGCTGCGTCAGCCCAACCCCTGAGTGGAATCACACCCAAATCACTTACTCCGACGCCGCGGACGCTTCCCGCGCCGTCGAGCTCCCGTTGGTGCGGATCGCGTTCTGCTGCGTCAGGAACTCAAGATCCTCAAAGGGCACGCCGAGGATGGTGTAGATGATCTGCACATCTCAGTCAGCCCCTGACCTCCCCGTTCAGGGGTAACATGAGCAGAAAGACCTACATATGACGGAACAGGCAGCGCAAACTCCTCGACCATATCAACAGGCCCCTCCTTGCATCCCTTGGCCTTCATGCGGTCCAGCAGGTCGTTGACCGTCTTGTCGATGTAGGGCTGCATCTGCTTGACCTTTTCGGGCGTGAACCACGACTCGACCATGCTCCTATTCCATGTTCGTCATCAGCCTCTGTTTCCCTCCGATTCTGGGGTGAATAGGTATGTACCGATGCCTCATGTGCTCGGGCGGATCCATGTCGACAAACGTCGGCCGCTGCTTGGCCGCCTGCTTGCCGCCGTCGCTGAACTCGGGGAAGCCCGGTCTCCGGCGTTCCTATCACAACGCGGTCAGCACATACTCTCATCATCACAACAGAACCACATATTGCAACCAAGTACAGGTAATCTAACACACCTTGGACAGCCGCTGATCCGTCGCAACCTGACACACATCCTTGTACTTGGTCACCAGCCACGCCGTCGAGCCATCATACAGCTTGACCTTGGACACGGGGTCCGTCTTGCGCAGCCGGGCGAACTCGGCGGGCGGCTCCAGGCCCGAGGCGCGATTGAAGGGGAAGCTGGGGATGTCGGCGGCTGCGGTTCCCATGGCGCGTGTCGTGCTCAGTGGTCGTTGAATGCTGAGGATGGAGCTTCCGGGACGGAGGAGGCGGGAGGGGAAGGCGAGGGGGACGCGTGCTACTCGGGTCGAGTACATCTTGTTGAGTCGATAGGAGGGTGAGGGGTGCAGCTGGTGTGGTGTTTATATGGTTCTGAAGCTGTGGCACCTCGGTTGAGTCTGTTTTATTCTCTCTGGCAGGGTCTTTGGTAAGGAAGCCTGCAATGATACGATGGCTGGATGCAGGAGGTGGGTTGCTGCATCGTCGGTTGCATGTCGCATTCGTGGATTGGGTATGCGATGTCATTCAAGTTATTTATTTCCTGGTTCGTCGAGACTGGGGTCACGTCACGGGTGCATATCCATGACATATCGAATGGTCTGATCAGACGAAGGTGCCCCGGCGTAACCGCGACTCCGCGGAGCTCGGAGCTGGAGCTTGAAGCTTGAGCTTGGACGTTTCGTGGATTGCTTCCAGTCGTTGCGAGTCTTGAAGGGGTGTTCTCCAACCTGAACTTGTGGAACTCTGAGTCTCGGAGAACGGAGGGCTCCTCCAATCATCACACTGTTCACACAACAGGATATTGCGAGACGTTCCATTCGGTACGCGACTCAGAGGGCCCAAGACCAAGTTCCAAGCCGGCTGTCATGCTGAGCTTGCTTTCGAAAGATACTACCTGACTTGAACCTGCAACCGAGGTGTGATACCTTATTACCAGGTTCACGAGACAAACGTAGTGCATGGTGTTGTGCATTGATTATTGAGCCGATACGCGCCTTACCTTACGTAGTTACCAGAAGGCTGGCAGTAATTGCTCCTCGGAGGCTCGGAGTCTCGGCCCTCTCGGGGTCTCGGTTGACGGGCTACGGTAGGTTCTACACGTGTGTAGTGTAGGTAGGAGACTCATGGCTTGCGCGAATTCTAGATCACGGAATAGGAGTCTAGAACTCAAAGAGTTTAGTCTCCGAAAGAGACTCATCACCCAGACCACAACCCCTTGTTTCAGGGTCCCAACCAGGCCGCCCACTCCGGCCTCTACACTCCAGAATCCGGGGAAATCCGCCTCGGAAATGCTCATCACGAAGCCTCAAACATTAAAATCCGGGGAAGCCCGGCCCACAGGGCGGCCTTGCGGCACCGAACCGGCCCATTCCGAGACCTTGCAGCGCCGCAGACCTGGTCGCTGTCGAAGGCCTCCTCCCATGGCCAGCTTAACTCTGGCCGCGGCCGACTGATCGACTCTGCACAAACAGATCCTTTTACTCTCCAAGCGCTTACAGTAGGGGAAGAGGGCTGGACGCGATGGAAATCACTGCACGATCGCTGCCCGTCGCTTGTGGGTGGCCCCCTGAGCTGCTTGCACATCACGGTGTTCTGTACAGCGCTCTCACCGGCCTCTGCAGTCTGCAAAAGAGGACCTCGGATCTCTCTCACTGTAAGAAGGAGATAAATCTTGGGCAATCTGGCTTTCGGCTATGACAATGCTCGTGAATCTTAGATGTACGGCCTGGTTCCATCAAACCCAAATGACAACTTGAGCACCACACACACTGCGAACCAACCCCTGTATCCCCTTTACCTTTCTTCACCGGGCTGGTTCCCTGGTCATCAAAACTTTGGATTCCCCTTTCCTAACTTTCAACCACGTTACCCATAGTCTTAATCCTAATCATCAAAATGCCCCAACACCTCACCCCCCGCCAAACCCTTCAAGCTCTCCGCCGCCGCCGCATGGCCCGCCGCCTCGGCTTCGAGTCCGTCGCCGCCCTCGACAGCTGGGAGGAAGAGATCGTCATGGACCACTTCGCCAACTTCATCTGCGACTATTTGGCTCCAGGTTACACCGTCGAGCCCGACCGCCGCGGTCTGGTGGCGTACATTGACCTGGACAAGGCGGTGGAGGAGAGGATCAGGATGCTGGAGGAGCGGAGGTTTGAGATGGTGTTGGATCCGGATAAGTCGGAGTGTAAGTTCTTTTTCGTCTTCTTCTTTCATAATAAGGGGTGGTGAATAGGGGTCATGATCAAAGCTAACGAGGTGAGTGAAATAGGGACGGCAAGGGATCATTACAAGCAGTTTGTGGTTGGGGTTGTGGCGGATGATATGTGGTTGGCAAGCTATGGGATTGAGGGGGCCGAGATCTGCAAGCGAGGATGGTCGGCGAGGGAGACAACAATCAAGATGGTCAAGTTCCTGGAGTTTCTGGTTCAGGAGTGGATTGAGGGGCCGGGGGATGGTTCGGTCAGGGAGAAGACGGGACAGGTGCAGGTGTGCCGGGTTTGAATAGAAGGGGCGGAGTGTACGAAGGGCAGAAGTGATTCAGACATTTCAAGGTCATACGGCGTCTATAGTTTAGTTTATAATGCTGGACTCAGGTGCTGAATATAAGGGAGGATTACGATCAAGACAACGCATTCGGATTGGAAGGATACCGGTATCTACCAAGAAAGGTACCTTAAAGAGATACCAAGGAATGCTTTTAGATTGAGGTAGCACTGGACCACGAACTTAAGGGGGCTAGTGACACATGACATGGAGCCCTTTCACCGTACCGACAGGACTGGAGTGAACTCGAGGAGTCCAGGCATGTACTATCACCAGACATTAATGAACATGTATCACCAGACTTATCACCAGACCCTTGAAGAGGCAAGAAGGCAAGCAGACTGCGAGTGTGCCAATATAATCTAGTCGATATAATATCCCGCTAGCAATCCACCTCTAGTAGCGCGATGACGATCCTGTCCCCAATACCAATAAAATAGTTATGCCCAAAAGGAGTGGTGAGAAAAGAAACCCGACCATGTGCTATGCATCCAGTCCTATCCGTCGAAACCCAATACCCGCTGATCCAAGCCCCCAATCCCGTTACAAACCCAGGGCCGCCATGCCATCAAGTCAATCCCATTCCCAGCATCAGAACCCCCGACCCCAAACCACGCCGCTAAGACATTCAGACGTTGGCAACGCAGTACGGAATACCATTCAGGTAATCGCAGTGCGAGTTCTTGGGACAATTCCCCACAAACTGCAGCACATTCTGGGTGTCGCAGACCTGGATGGCATAGGGGCCGTAGCAGTCGTACTTGCCCGGGGTGGTGCACTTGTCGCCGGGGCCGGTGCCCGGGCGGCCGTTGCGGGCCGTGACCACCTTGGCCGTGGTGGTGCAGAAGGGCAGGTCGTAGCCGTTCTGGGGCAGGTTCTCGCACGCCGTGCCCTTGGGGCAGGGCCCGACCAGCTCCCACTTGCCCTGCACGTCGCAGATCTCGATGCCCGTGTTGGGGTTGGTGCACCGGTACTTGCCGAAGGTGCAGGTCTCGGTGCGTGGCTCCGAGGGGGCGGCCAGGGCCGTGGTGGCGAGGAGGAGGGCGGCGGTGAGGTACTTCATTTTGGGTGTGGTGTGGTGTGGTGTTTTGTGAGTGTGGACTCGGTGGTTGTGGTTTGGTTGTTGGTGAGAGATGTTGTGATTCGAAGTGTTGATGTTGTCGATGATGGCAGGAGAGAAGGGAGGTCAACTGAGGAGAGCTTCGCATCATCTTATACTTGTCGTGAGCCTCATCAGGCTGCGGGAGGCTTTCCATCTTTGGTTCTCTGGATCACAAGGATACTCACTCAGCGCCACTTACACGAATCAGTCCACACGGCAGTCACTCACGAGCAGCATCGCCATGATGGTCCCCCTTGCCGTCCGAATCCCGTGAGTGGAAGACGATACGGAAGAGTCGGGCGCCGTGATGTGCCCAAATCGGGCAATAACACGAGACTCCATGGGGTAACACGAGTCAACAGCCGCAGGAAGTCCGGATCGGCACTGCCCTGCTCAGCCTAGGAAGCGGGAAGGGCTGGGAGTGCCGTCGAGCATGGTGTTCCCCTCCGGCATCATTGGTCCCGTTCCAGCCCCGTACGTAATGACAAGCATCATGGATCCTATCAAACTTAAGCCCAAAGACCGTGTTGGTGAAGGAGCCTGTGACACGAGCATACTGACCCCATAATCGGCTCAACATGCAGCCGTCAGCTCACGGCGACGTTCGAATACGAGCGAGACTCGGCAGGGTTATTTTTAGGTTTTCTTGGCTTTCAGGCTGAGGTTCGGGGATTAAACCCCACAAAACCCGCTTCCAGCCCAGTGGCGTCGCTGACATGGCGGGGGCGGAGCCTTCGTCCTGTCTTTCTCGGTGTTCCGGCCAATGGCAGAACCACAAGACTTATTCAGGGGCCAATCGGGGTCACAGGCAACCTCAACTGGTCTCCCTTGCGAGGAAGTTAGGAACTCGATCCCGCGTCCTGACTCTTTTCTTGGAAAGACTCGGATCCTCTTGGAGACGGGGCATGAGTTTCTGGGACTTCACGGCAGCCACTTCAGCTCGAGGGATTCTTGGTCTCCGAGTCAACTCTCAACCCGCCAGCATGACGTTCTCCAGCTCCTGATTCATGCTCTGGGAAGTCACTTGCACTGGGGAACCGACCCGGACATGTGGACGAGACACCAGACTGCAGTCTACGACACTCCCCAAGTTCCCAACCACCGGATGGCGGATGCCGCCATTGCCGACTCCGGTAATTCTGTGTAGGTGCTCCTGTGTCAGCACCACGGTCAAATCCTACGGCGTCTGAGGTGATTATGGACTAATTACCTCAAGAGAGGTTCTTATCCTGGAGCAGACGAAGCGGAGACCTTTCGTTGAAAAATGGGGCTTCTCCAGGGACAGCGGGCCATATGCGGTCCTTAGCCTACAGCCTCATGCTTTGGGGATCCAAGTAAACCCTTGGACGAGCCCTCGTCCTTTCGTAACTCATGCCCGACTGGACAGGTTTCCTACTACCTACCTAATGCGTATTTCAGCTCGTAACTCGCTTTGCTAGCCTGAGACTCGGAGGCTGAGAGCTAGGCTCCTCTGCCGGACTCTCTGAGTCGGTGTCGGACTTCCCTCTTCCCCCTTTTCCATCCACTCACTTGAGGCTCCATGTCGAAGCAGTCCAGCTCTTGGTTGCGAGACATGGGGTAATAGCATCAGTTACTTGATAAAGAAGAACTACCCGAACTATTCCGGACCTGACCCAACTAAGCGGAAATATACTTTCCCTAGAACCGACGTGACTCCTCCTTCCGCTGCTTCCTCGCCTCCCTGAAACTCCTCCATGTATCTCAACCCCGCCTCAACCCGTCTAAGAATGTAACCGAGCCCATACTTCTCCGGATCCTGACAAATCGGGCAGTTCGCCACAATATCCTCCTCCTCCCCCAGCTCCGGCTGATGCTCTCGTGCATCATAGTAAGCGTCACCATCGTCGTCGTCCCACCAAATGTCTCCCTCGGCGTCCATCTCAGCCCGGAACCCGGCGAGTTGGAGAGCATTGCAGAGGGCTCGGACCACGGGGAATGTCGACATCTGCCGCCTTCCGAGTTCCGTCGAGATGTTTTCGTAAAACATCGTCGTATCGTCGAAGGGGATTACTTCACATCCATCGCGAGACATGTCGCGAAGAAACCATAAGCAGTCTCGGAAGTCCTGAAAGTCCTCGGGTATTCCTTTCACTTCATCCTTGGTCAAACCGTCGACGATATTGTAGATATCTTCCATTTTCTCTCGGTCTGCGGGGCATATGATATTAGTATTAGCTCTGGAATGTGTGAATAAGCGAGTTCAAGTTGAATTAAACTCAGACAACAAACTAGGGTCGAGGTTTGTACTCGAAAGGGCTCTTAGGGGCTTCGTCACTTACCCGTCGCTTCCAAATCTCTCAGCACTTCCTTGTCGTCCATTCCATTTGAGTGAGACCAACTCCTCAGTTCCATGTCTTCGACTTTCTCCTCACACTTGCAATGCATCCGCGCGTGGTAACATCTCTTGGGTAGTCTCCAACGCTTCTTGACGAATCCTCTCAACGTCCAGGTGATGGAGTTGTATGGTTCTCTCAGACAGTCCTCCACCACATCGTAGTCAGCCTTCTCCAGCACTTCTTGATTTGCTGTGCCCGAAACAATGCTCCACAGTTGAGCAGTGTACAGGATAGTTGGTGAGGGGCTTGAAGCTTGGTAGTGATATTTCCATCCCCACGCGGCATAACTGGGGTTGAAATAGGGCCTCTTGTGCAGAAGCAGATGGAGAAGGACGCCTTCAAGCTCCTGAAATCTCCATTCGCTAAATGTCCAGGACAAAAAGTCACACATTGTCCACCAGAGTAGGTCTTCCCCAACATGTGACCTCTCAAGAGCCAGGTTCTCCCTGTGAAACAGAAGATGGTGTACTACTGCACTGCGGCATTCCCAGCCTGTGACTAGGTTGTATGGTTTCTTCCGGCCACCGAGGAAACGGCTCGGTCTTCGGGGAAGCGTGCTTGTAACTGACGTTGCTCCAAGCTTTAGGAGGACCGCCATCACTTCAATCCGCCCACGTATCGCGGCTTGGACCAGTGCATTGCGGAGCTCGGATAAGGGGAACCGTAGGACGTCGATGGCTGTCATGACATATTCCAGGCATCCAGAGTTGCTTGCTGATGTCAGAAAGTTTTTCTCAGGCAGCACGTCCCTTGTGCTGCTGGTTTCTTCCCATGAGGGCCAGGCCCAGTAGTCCTCGGCTCGCAAGAAGTCAACTGCGGCTCTAAACTCGGGCTCGCTGTTGGAGGGTAAATTGGCATCCATGGGGTTCTGTGAGTCACGGTAGAGATCTGCCCCAGCCCTAACTAACATTCGGACGGCCTCAATGTTGCCCCACGAGAGATATCTGGGGAGAGGCGATCTGGCTCCCCGGTCAACAGTAAGCAAGAATTGCTGAGTCAGTCTCAGAACTTACCGTCTCGTGGTCTCACAGTTCGGGTCACAGCCAGCGTCTAGAAGGTATCGCAGAAGTTTGTTTGTTTGCGGTTTGTCGGATGTGACGACACCAGCAATCTGATTACACCCCTGATTAGCACGCGAATACAATGTGTTTTCCAGTTTCATATGGCTCCGAGTCAACTACTTACTCCCAACAGATTGGTTCCTGAGGGAAGCAGGTCATTGATGCTCGCCGCTCCACTCTCTATCAAGAGCTTCACCCGCGTTATATCAGCCCGCCTGCATGCCTCAAAGATAGGCGCATTGTGTGGCCTGATGTTGAACATCCTGATGGCTATCCCCAGGTTCGGGGAGAACCAGGCGTTGGATCTGACGAGAAGCGCAAATTCGAACTCGACAACTCTCGGGCCGAAGACACTGAACCAAGACTGAATCTTCGCTCGAAGCTGTTTCCGGTGCCGTTTAGATTGGACTCGGAATGTTGCGCTGACGCCGGTGGATTTAAGGGATGTGCCGCTGCGCGACGCCAGGAGGAGTGGGAAAGCCCCGTGGTAGGCTGTACTGAAAGCCCAAGAATGCTGCGCCAGAGCTTGGTTGGCATCCCTATGCTGTTCAATGCGCTCTAAGTCAAACGGATCATTATCGCTTTGACTGCTTCGAGTGTAACATGGAAGGGCTTCTTGGGCGATCGAGGGCGACCTGTCCCAATTCTCCCGTGCCTTGCTCCGAGTGGTTCCCGTAAACTGTGCTCATGGTTAGCGAAATGAACAAAAAGACACCCAAAACTATGTTTCGAATACTCAGGTACCTACCGCCTGGAGGAAGGCATGGGTGGCTTCGGTGTTTGCGCTGGTTTGTTGGAGCATGGCGTGTTGAGTGGCATGGAGGGCATGGATGTCCCTTTGCAAGAGGACGAAATTCTAGAGTACGAAACAGTTAGCTTTGTGGCTCGATGAGTCAAGGAAAGCAGCATGGCCCCCTCACCTCCCGAATTATACGGCGTGTAGTCCCATGCTCATGGGACACGAGTTGAATGGTCGACAATGCCGTGGCCTCCAGTGCTGGTAACATTGTGGATTGAGTGGCCAGGAGTGGTTGGAGTGTCGAATGGTTAAGCAATTGAAGACGTCTGCAAAATACATGTCGTTTAGCATATGCGAGACAGAAGGATCATTGCGGGGGGATCAGTTCGCAACTCACATCTGCGCGAGGGAGAGGCATAAGCTTAGGCCTTGCTCTGCGTCTGCCATGGCTCTGAGGATCTGGCTGGCCTTAGACTTGTCAAGCAGAGCCCATCGAAGCTTGGTGCTGAAGGTGTTGCAGTCTGCCTCTCGTTGAAGGCTCCTGAGTTGTTCCAATCTGTTTGCGTGGTCCGCAAGTGTTACCATAAGGGTGGCGCGGTGAGTCAGGGGTATGAGATCGTCCATCTGCTCCGCCTCCAAATGGCTGCAGGCGGCTTCGATCTGTTGGATCAATGACTTCAGAAGCTCCAACTTTTGTGCCAGCTAACGGAGCTCGTTCGGTGCATCGCTGTACGAGTCCCATAATTCCTTTGCTGCCTTGGCGGTTCTGGCGCAGAGAGCAAGCAGTTGGGTGACTGACGCGGCGGCGCCAATCGTCGTAATTGGATCCATGGTGTTGCGGGGGACAGGCGTGTTGCTGAGGTGAGGTGTCGAAGAAAGGAAGCCTGAGTGGAAAGGCAGGGGTGGGTTGCGAGTCGAGACGGGACAGAACACCTCACTCATTGAAGTGGCCACAGGCCGCGCCTTCCGCAAGTTCTTCCAAGGCTCATGGTTGCCTTGTCGCTGTCCCGGCAGCTTGCAGCTCCTTCTCTCGGCCGAATCACTTTCGGCAACTGAAACCGCCAGCCAAAAGTCAACTTTTCTGCTCTACTCCTCGTTTTCAGACTCCAAACCTTGAAAGCTCAGCCATTGAATGACGCGCCGATCTCCAGTCACCACTGCAGTGGTCTTACAACAGAAAGACATCCCGTCGATTCCTAATTACGGCATGCTCCTTCTCCTTTCCGTTGATCAGAACGCAGACAATTCAAATGTCAGAAACACCACACCTCTGTCCGCTGCCGTGCTGCACAAACACTGAATCGCCTGTCTCACTTCAGTCTCTGGGGCAACACCAGCTCCTCATCCGCATCGGTTCCCTTCGCACCTCGCTCTGTCCCTCCAACTTGAACTGGCATTGGGCACGACAGCAAACAGGCAAGTCACAGATGACAAACAAAGAAAAGGGTTAATTACTTCCGCTAAGATATCATACAGCATGAGCAGGCAACTGCTCGACCGACATCCCCCTCGAATCCCGATGCCCATGATGGAACGACTGGTTCCCCAGCGACTTGGTCGACCCATTCCGGCTGATATCCTGCAAATCAATGCACGTCTCGTCGTCATACATCTCCTTCCGGTCCCTATCCCCCCTCCTCGAGAACCGATTCTCATCCCGAAAATCCTTCTGGCTCCTGTACGTCGCCGTCGCATCCCCACCATGGCCCGTGCGACTCATTCCAGCCCCTGTCCCAGCACCGTTCCGAGCATAGTACCCTGACCTGCCAGCCTGCGACTTATTCTCGGTCAGGTGCACGCCCATCGCACCCAAACACTTCTGGAACACGCCCTTCATAGCCGGCACGCACGCGGCCAGCACGCCCAGCAACTGCTCCAGCACAGTCCAGGTGCAGATCGAGACACCCATAGCCCACCAGTCATCCGCCGTCGTCGGGTCGCCCCAGTCCTTGACAATAACCGTCTTGACGATGCTCGACACGCTCGCAAACAGCCCCATGCCCATCAGGACACATACAAATATCCTCTCCCGCAGCGGACGATTCAGCTTCCTCAGAAACGTCGCCGGCGCCAGGGAGAGTAGCACATCCGTCGTGATATTGATCGCACTCCCCGTATTACTGACAGCCCGCATCGCCTCAACCGAGACACACTTCGCCCCCGGCAGAAAGGGGTTCCATGCGCCCTCGAGCGGACGGCACGCGATGACGAGGTTGAAGAGGGTGTTGCCGACGCCGTAGATGGCCTGGACCGCCATGAGGGTGTACAGAAAAATGCGCCAGGCGCGTTCTTTCCCTTGGATGCGGAGCAGGGTCAGGGCGATGGAGATCTTGATGCAGGTCATGGAGAGACCCCAGACGAAGATGGCGAGCCAGGAGTTCTTGCCGGCTTCGGTGGATTGGGAGAAGGGGATTAGGCCGGCGCGGGGGACCATCATGGGAAAGAGCATGGCCCAGTCGGCGACGGTGAGGATCTGAGGGATGAAAAGGGGTGGTTAGTTGAAGGGTGGAAAAGGGGTAAGGTGAGGCTGGACGTACGAAGCCGGCGACGATAAAGTAATCGTCCAGCCCAACCTTCCACACGGGGCGTATCCGTTGGTAGATGCGCGTTCCGAAGGCGACCAGGCACATAAACATCAGCACCGTGGTCACGCCGATGTGGACCTGCGAGAGGTATGCCGCCCGCTCCGAGACGGGCACGCCGGCCGGGACGGGGGCGCCATCGGTGCCGTTGCCGGAGCCCGTCACGTCCGACGGCGCGGTGGAGCCGCCGGTGGACATGATGGTTGAAGGGTTTTGTCACTATGGGTGTGACGCTGGTCTGTCACAGACAAACAGAAAAAGCAAGACCAGCGGCGTGGGGATCGTGGGCGCGCAGATCCAGGATCTGGGGTTGGTGGGTTTCTTATGGTCTGGAGGAACTGGCTCCGAGGGTACGGCCCTGGGTTGACATGGACCAGACAGACGCTGCATCTGTCGAGATTGACATTGCAACCTTGTTGCCCTTTCTCGCAGACGCAGGGGTTTCTCACCCTGTCGACCCTGTCGAGGTGGTCATGGCGACTCGGGAGGAAAAGAGGAAAGTCGCTTCTGCTCCTTGGGTGTTCTGCATGTGTTTCGCGCCAGCCAAAGCGAAATTTTTCTGGTTTCGCGGGTGGTCTGATCCTCCGCTTCAAGGCAAGTCCCCCGTTCCCGTTGCCCGTATCCGGGTTCTTCACCCAGCCCCCATTCGCACCATGGCCGCGGGATCGATGGCTCGGGTGCAGAACTGCAGATGCGCACGGGCGCGGGTTGTCAAAGTCCCCCGCTTTCAGCAGCAGCCCTCGAACTTGGCAGCTGCATCTCGGTCGGCCTCGTGAATGGTGAGTGGTGAGTGGCGGGGAGCGGTTCATCAATGGTTTGGTTTCCTGCGGCCGGGAGAAGCGGCCAAGGATCCCGGCTTCAGGGGGCCGGCTTGGCGATGTTGGGAAAACGGCCTGTGAACATGCAGCAGTCGCTTGGACTCTTGCGTGCTGCTAGTGCTTATCGTTACCGAGCCTGCAGGGGGTGTCGCGATGCCGTCTGCTGAAGCGGGAAGTTGGAACTTTGCGCTGGAGGCCCGAATCGGAAAGCTTTTCACCACGGGAACGACTTGAACGAGATCGGCAAGGTGTGGCAGCCACAAGCTCAGGCCGCGCTGCCGGTAGATGTCGGTTCAATAAACGGCAGAGAGGAGAGCAATCTAATGTGCGCCCTCGGACTCGCCAACGGCATTTCTTTGACGAGGCCGGAGCGCAGCCGAGTCGGCAACACGGCCACAGTCACACACTCTTGATCAGTCCTCGGCAGTGTCACCGACAGCCGACAGGTCACATTCCCTGACAATGTCGTTGCAGATAGAGTTTGCGGCGACGAGTCCCAACCAGGCAAGGCGCACAGCCCCGCCGCAATGTCGACCCCTGACCCCCTTGCTTGACGTGCTGCTTCATGCTTTTCATCCCATTTTAGCCATCTCTGGATCCCAGTCCTTATGTCGATCGATCTGGGGCGGCCCAGTGTGGTATGGAATTCGCTGATCTGTCAAGGGAGATCATGCTGACTGCTGGCCGCTTTTTCTGCTTTTTCAGGGGCGTCCTGGCCGTGAAGATCCTGATCGCGATCTGATCGGATGAACATGGCTGCCGCGCTGGTTCCAGAATGTTTTGCTGAGGGAGACCCCTGTTGAGCGCTCAGGGTTTCTTGCCCACCCATGTCAAGTGTCAACTCCAAGCCACCCTCCCGTCTTCTTGCCTTGACGCTTGAGCTCAACACACAGACCTCGCGCTCTTCATGTGCGCTTTGATCATGGCGTCAATATCCCGCGCCCACAGGATCCTTTTCGACCACAACTGGTCTGAGAGGAAGCGGGAGGGACCTGAATGAAGAGGACGCGAAGTTCCAACCAACGAATGGAACACCGCTACAGTTAAGGTTCCCGTCCCGATCCTTCCGGCCCTTCCAAAGGACCCTCACCTTTACCCCTTTGGGCAATTTGCCCGGCACACCGAGGCGGTCTGTGCTCTTGGAGTCCTCGTCTACACCTCACTAGCGTTTAGCGCTGTCACGCTCTTTGGCACTACGGATTGTCTCCCGCCCTTCCGCGGCCACTCTCCCGACACTAGCGACGCAGCGTCTCGGACATTTAGTGCGGCGGACAGCTTCGCTTCCAGCTGGGTCTGGACTTTTTACGAGCAGTGTAGGTTGGGGTCGAGCTCGGTTTCGCCACCAGCCCTGTGTATGGATTAATATTGCTCTGAACCCGCCAACAGTCTCATCGAGCTCCTAACAAAACCAAAAGTGCACAACTTACAACAGAGGCAGAAATTGTTCGCTGCTTTGCGGCGCGAGACGATGTACGAGCTTCGGTGGGCTTCAAACGGAACTGAATCCGGGGCAGCCGCTCACTTTGACTTCTTATGGTTAATCCCACTTCGGGCCTTTCGGCCGAGATGAAGTGACCTTGCCGAACGTCAGGGGATGAACAAGGACGCCAAATCCCTTTCACGTGAAAATGGCGCCAGCCAGCCACAAAGACGCAAGGTTGTTCCTCCAGAGTCCAACTGAACTCTCAACTCAGGGACCAATTCCCCCATCAAGGATCAACTTGCGCTCACCTTTCTCGCCGTGATTCATTTCTTGTGGGCTTCCTCCTGATTTTCGAACACAGCACGTCAAGTGGTCGAGAGGGAAAGTTCCAGTTGCTGAGGGCACACTGGCCGATGATCCGACCTCGAGACGACCGTGATCTTGGAGGCAGTACCCGTACATAGAAGACCTTGACATAGAGTATCATTCAAGCTCCTGCTAGCTGCTCATCCACGTCTCCTTTTCTCCGGTTGCTTTCCTTCTCCAAGCTCCTCCATTTAAGGGGAAACGGGAGGCACACCTGATTTTCAGCTGCTGCTTGGGCTGCCAGCTATCACAAATGGACATTGAAGTCTCCCGTGACCAGACTCCGGCCTGGTGAGCTCCTCCCACGGTTCCCATCAAATCCCCAACACTACTTGTCTGGGGCTAGCCCCCTTGGTGGCTGGTCGGTTCGGCGTTTTCGAAGCCCCGACGAGTACCACCCAAAAGCCTCATCAAGCCAACACATACGGCTTCGCCGTTACCCACCTCCACTCCTCACAATCTGCACCACCCTATACCAAGGACGTGATCCGCCATCCCAGGCGGCCCACAGACCACAATTCCCATCACCCCATCCGGGTTATCACCGTCAACCAGCCAACAACACCTTCTCCAAGATCCGATCGACATCCAACCTCTGCCCCACACTCGTTTCCACTGCACAAACCTGCACATTCGACAGCAAACTTGACAGTGAGGGCAGGCTCAACAGCATCTGCGAGACTTCGCCCGCGGGTGGACCAGAACAGTTATGTGCCGTGAGGGGATCGGGCTATTAAACCGTCGGAGGTAGGGCAAAGAGTGCCGTAATGCCCACGCCGCCGGTGATGTAGACGATGTGTGAGCAGTGTTTGAGCTGGGCTGTGACGTCGCCTGAGTGGGGGTAGGGTCCGTCGAGGACGACGCCGAGTTGAATGGACGCTGAACTTGTCGAGGCGGCGTGGGCTGCGAGGCGGGCTGTTAGGGGCCGGTGCGGACGCGGGCGAAGAAATGTTGTTGTTGTTGTCGTTGTTGTTGTTGTTAAGGGGGCTGAGGCTCTGGCGGCGTCTTGGGTCGTCGGTGCATGTGGTGGTGGTGGGGAGGCAGCTGAGCCGTTTCCGTGACGACCCCTTTTTTGCTCCGAGGTCTCGAAGTCGGCACCGATATCAGGTGAAGGGGGAGATGTTGGCGAGTGCCCTGATCTAAGCCGAGTTAAAGGCCATCGAAAAAGGGTGCGACTCCCAGAAGCACTACATGCAGCCCGCCGTCGGGAAGGTGAGGCAGACCACGCCCTTGCCGAGCTGCGCATTCTTTACGCCCAGGCGGAGCTACCCCCCGTCGGAGTCCTGCACAAAACTCACGGATAGCCGTGCGATATCCTTGCCAGGCAACAACTTGAATACGCACCAAGCGGAGAAGCCAGCAAGTCCGTCGCCCAGATGCCCTCCGCAATGAACGCCCAGATTACGTACCCCCCGCTGTACCTGGAGCAGAACCAGATGGGATAGTAGCATGTCCGATAAATAACGGAGCGCAAAGAGCGCTGGCGATGGGTGCGCGGTGATGTTTTCCGAGGATGGCTGGGTCGATATGAGCAGCCAAGAGCAGGATCTAAGTAGCCGCGGGTGCTAGCGAGACCCGAGATGAGAGTCAAATTGGAGGGAGACCGGTAATTGATGGCTGGAGCATGACGGGAATGGTGTAAGTTGAGTGGCAGCCCACGTTGGTTTCAAAGTTCCGCAGGCCGTTGTACTGCTCATGCTAGTTCAGGGGCACGTCAGCTCTAGTAGGTAGGTACTTTAGTCGGTAAGGGGCTGGTACCTTGATCTTGGCTCGGTCCTGAATTGGGGGATTTTGAGCTTCCTCGCGCCATGGCCGCTCTGGTCGTGTAGCTGACTGTCGAGTTGGAGTTTGTGAGTAGCCGCCTCTCATCATCGCGTACGCCGCCCAGAGCATCGGAGTATGACAATGCTGGCACCCAGTGGTAGTCGCTGAGCGTGCCAGTCCCGAGATGGAGGTCCCAGAGTCTTCGGCCGGGTTGATCTGTGACCCTTGATGACATTGGGGCAGACGAAGACGCATGACGGATTGTGCAACGTCTCGCCGTGTCCGTTGGGCCTGTGCCGTTGCCGAGCACCTGTCTCGCATGCAGGCTCGAAAGGGAGACGGTAACGAGGAAGACGCTGTTTCAACCCATGTGGATCATGGGGGAGCTTCGTCACACATACAAGCCCTCCTGTGGGCAATAGACTCGCCAAAGGCATGAGCTCACGGTCAACCCATGCTAAGCGGAAGGCCACAGAAGAAATGAAACATGAACCAGCTGTCCTGGACCCGTAGCCGCATCACTCCTGCTTTCCGCCGAGTATAGCTCAGTCAGAACTGAAGTCGAATGGCGAAGAAGGAACAGTGTGCTCCCGTGGCCCGGGGAGGTTTCTGGCCACCAGACACTCCAGATATTCCGTGGCTCACAAGGAGCGCTGTCTCCAAAGTGGTGGTTTCTGGGATAACTGATGCGGAGGTTGACTGCCAGTGCAAGTTTTGTGAAGGAGCCAGCACAACTAGACTCGTTTCGTCTTCCGACTGCCCTCATTTGATAATGGACCCTGCGGAAAGTTGGAACGGAGCTCAGGGATGCAGCTGTCTTCGCCCTTGCCAAGGTCAGTTTCCAGTTCTGCCCATGAAGGTGAGCTGACGGACGCACCTCGCTGAATCATCGCAAGCTTCCCCAGGAATAGCGTCATCGGGACCATGCCCGAAAGAGCGCCAAAACCGGCAGCCATTGGCTTCCGGCCTTGCTGGCGGGCCCAGATTTGCGGGATTGCCCCTGAATCCTCCAGCCCTACCCGGAATCAGGGACGAAGTTTATCTCGACTTCATGTCATCCAAACGAGTATCCGTATCCTGACTCCGTGGTTCTCATTGTTGCTTCACCACTTCGTGTTCAGAGACGATCGTCGTTGAAGTTGATTCTGGCGCCTTCGCTCTCCTTCCTTTCCCCTCTCGACCAGGGATCTGCCTCTGCCACTGCCGGGTTCCGCATTGGCCCGTCTGCCGCACATGTGGGGAAAGAGAAGCCGACCGTCACCGCTTGCACGGGCTTCGGTTCAGCTGGATTTCTCAGCAGCTTCTTAGGACCATAGAAACCATCGCATTTGTCAGCTTCCGCATACGTGTCCGTTGGGCAAAATGCTCCCCGAGGACCGCCGGGAGTTAGATATCGGCCGTGGTGTTGTTGAAGTTGGTTTGGGTGGTCATCTGCGGCGTGGAGTTGAGCCGCCGCGCTCAATCCCGATTATTAATCGTCACCGGGAGCGTGGTTGCCCGGGATGGTGCAGCTTGCGGGCGGGGAAGGCATCGTGGAGCTCAGACGAAGCTCGAATCGAAACAACTTGCGTGAGGATGACCCGACGGTTACATCGGCATCGGCCCAAGAGACGCCCTTCGGATGAATCATTGAGGAGCCACGACCCTATTCCATGCACACATCACAGTGAATGCATTTAAGATCTCCTCTCCCCCCTGAACCACTGACAGTCCGAACAGTCCACCATCAAACTCAACCTCACCAGTCACCACCTTACACAAACAACCAGCTTCAACAAGCTCACCACAAACCAACCCCCACCTCACACAACCCCACCACACCACCAAAATGGCCATCCCCCTCTACGACAGCACCATCGCCGTGGCCAACCACGCCCTGGCCACCCTCCTCGACCTCCTGCAAAAAGTCAAAGCCCACCAGGACCCCGAGTCCCTGACGTCCGCCCGCCTCTACCCCGACATGCTGCCCTTCAGCACCCAAGTCCTGATCGTGTCCAACTTCGCCAAGAAGATGGTCGAGCGCCTGGCGGGCCGCGAGCTGGAGGCGTGGGCCGACGACGAGAAGACGGCCGACGAGCTCATCGCGCGCGTCAACAAGACGCTGGATCTGCTCAAGACGGTCAAGAAGGAGGAGGTCGACGGGGTCTCGGCCGAGAAGGTGTTTGATATCAAGATGGGGCCGCTCGAGGCCAAGGCGAGCACGGCGCAGTATGTGCTTGGGTATGCGCTGCCGAATCTGTTTTTCCATCTTACCACGGCGTATGATATCCTGCGGATGAAGGGGGTTGAGTTGGGTAAGGCGGATTATTTGAAGAACTTTGTGGGGGATTGGGTGCAGCCGCCGAGGCCGGCGCAGCAGTGAGATGGCGGATGGGAGAATGGGATGGGAAAAGCAGACTGGATAGATGAAGTGAAAAGGGCATGGATTGCGGTATCTGAGCTCGAATAAAACTGGTATTTGCTGTTACAGTCTCTCCCAAATCACTAATCCACGTACCTCCTGGCTTAGAATCCCAAGATCCTGTTTGCCTGCTCAACCACGGCTTTGCCGCCGGGCGTATCCTCCTCTACCGCAACCAGTTTCTCAAACCCCATCTGCTCCACGCCGAGGGGATGGCAATATTTCCTGACATACTCCTCGGTCGCCCGCCCGATATGCCTCGACTCGCCCTCACCCCCCGGAAAGTCTGGCGCAGGGGTGCCCTGGAGGAAAGCCGCCCTTTGTCTGACCACATACTCGGCGCTGGCCTTGGTCGTCGGACACACTGGGATATAGAGCACGCTCGAGTCCTCCTTGCCGTCGTGCTTCTTGTCAACCGCATGAATAGCTGTGGCATGTCAGCAATGTTCTCACCCCCATCCATCCACAACGAGATAAGTACTCACTATCGCAATGCCACACCACATAATCCCCCGGCCTGACCTCAGGCACATGCACCATCGTCCTCTCCAGCTCCAGATGCGGGTGCAACCCCTCCGGAAACTCCTGCGCACACCCCGGCATCGCCCCCTGCAGTTCACTATCCATCCTCTCGCCCGCCGTAAACTCCCAGTTCCCCTCGTCCAAGAACCTGCCCCTATCACCACCAACCTCCTCCAACGCCCTCCTCGCCCTGAAGAGCGGTCTTAGAAGCGCATACACACCGCTCTCTTTGACTAGCGGATTCACCAACAACGTCCCCTCCCCCGGCCCCGACCGGCTCATGGCCAACCACCCCTGGAACATGCGAAACATGCTGCATGCTCCCAAGCCGCCGTATAAATCCGTCACAGCCTCCACCCTACCCGTGGCATCGAATGGATCATATCCCTCCCATTGCCCCCTAAAAACGGCATCATAAACCCCTCCCCGTCCGTACCCCTCCTCCTCCCACCGTTCCACACTCCCCCCGTCTTGGTGAGGTCCCAAAGCGAACTGGGCGTCTCCTGGTTGGCGGATGCGCAGGCGGTCGGCGTAGGAAAGTGGCGTGTGGAGGGAGATTGGGGTGGAGGGGTCTGAGACGTGCCAGAGGTGTGTCATGAGGGCGGTTTGGGTGGAGAGTAAAGAAGAGTGGGAGCGGGCGCGGACTTGGGAGGGGGACCAGTAGAGTTCGAGGACTTGCGGGTTGGAGGGGGGGAAGCCTTTCCATTCAGTCAGTAACAGTGCCTCAAAGTGCTGTCCATGTTGGTTGAGGGGTAGAGGGGGAGTGCTGAAAGGGAAATAGGACAGGGGGAGTGGGAAGAGAGAAACTTACCGCGAGTCTGGGGGTTTTGACGTGCGTATTCCTCGATCTCGAACTTATACGCCCTCGCCTCGTCCTCGGGAATCACACCTCGCACAACAGCTACACCACGCTTTTTGATCTCCGGTTTCAAGGCCGCAAGATCGTCATGCAAGTGGCTGAAGCGTACCTCGGGGATAATAGCCGGCCCGGTACGAGCGATGAGGTCGTTTTCCTCCCGCAAAGTGGCGAGCAGGCGCTTCCAGCTGGCGATGACGGCGTCTTCGTGGCCGCGGACGAGACGGAGTTTGAGCTCGCGGAAACGGTCGGGCAGGGGCTGGGGTTTGCGCCCTGAGAGTGAGGCGAATGTGTCTGAGATGTCGCCTTCGGCTTTGCTTGAGGGGGAGGAGTTCATCATGGCGGACATGGAGGTGGCGTAGCGGCGGGGGTGGTGTCGGGAGAGGTGGTGGGCCGAGGAAGGTAGGGAGCCGCACTTGCGGCGAAGTGATCTTGGAAGCATGTAAGGGTGTTGTGATCAGGGTCTTGTAGGATCCAGTTCTTGTGTTTCGTTGTCGGGGTGGTTAGAAAGCGCAGGTGAGCGTTCGATGAGACTCCGAAGGGATATTTGATAGAGAAGAGTGCGAAGGATGGAAAGAACTGACGGTGACCATGAATCAAGGCAATATATCATTCAACCACCCGCAAGCCGTCGGATCATGGGCTTCGAGGTTGTGTTCCGGCCATTTGGTCTCACAAAGCGGAGGTGCCGCTTTGGGCAGGGTGTGCAACAGATCGACGTCATTGTCCCCGTGGGGTTTGTGAGAGGGGCTTGTAAGGAGGCCCGAATAAGATGAAACGAGTCAATGAACGACCCAATCGACACAATTGACAATGCTTGTTCGAGAAGGTTGTGTGTGCCGAGGTTTGTCTGGGGAAAACTTCCTGCCCCGGAGGAAGGTCCTGTTGGGGCGGAATATCCGGAACAGGCAAGTCCGTCTCCACCCCACTCAATTTTCTCCCCCTCGGCCCACCAAAAGTTCGACTCGGTCCGCGAACATCGGCATCAAACAATCCGCGAGTGGCATCCCCGCCGCCGCATCCGAGACAGCAAAACCCTCCGCAGCTCGACGACGCAGTTTCTACCAAGGTACTCTGACTGCCAGATACCCGGGGCACTTTGTGTTCCCATCTCGACCCCACTTTCTGCCCGCGATGGCAGGCAGCAGCCGACCGGGAGGAGTCAAGTTTGTGGAGCACGACGCCGCCGGGTTGCCGGTAAAGAGGAAGCAGGTTCATCAGGCATGTCTGCCTTGCAGGAAGCGCAAGGTAGTCTCAGGTCACCATCCATCTAGTGGGACGCCGAGATGAGCTGACCTTGCCAGAAACGATGCCACCATGTCGAAGATGCAAACGCCGCGGTTCAACATAGAGAGCAAGACCATGACATTTCTGCTGCCGATGGAAGACCGCCGCGGAGTGCTCCGACGCAGCCTGCCGGCAGCATCCCAGACCGAGACACTTCCGATGCAGCTGCGCAACTGCTCCGCTTCTTCCACCACGCCTCAGACAATACGTCAACCACCAGTCCCGACGATGAGAAACAGCAAACGTCCCCAGCTCCGCCATTTGTCGGCGACCTGAACCCTGAGGGCATCCTCATCGAAGCCGCCATGCAAAAGACGACCCAGGCGGATGAGGACCCTGAACATCAGATAGTCGGGTTTCTGCCGCCAGCCTCTCCCCGGCAGTCCAGAGGCGCTCCCGCCCAGCATCGAAGGACTGTTAGCTCCGACAACTCTGAGTCCCAGCCACAGGAGGAAACACCAGGGCCGTTCTTCTCAGTCCCTCGAGGGGACAGCACGCGTCTGGTAATCCACGTGCAAGACACAGCCAAGTTCGCCTCCCTCGCCCAGACGCTCGTTAACCGTGGCCTGGCCGACAAGGTGATGCCCTCAGACACAGAGTGGTCAGCCATGAGGATAATCTATCTCGCCAAGATATACCCGATCTTTCCCATCTATGAGAAGTCGACGCTTATGGACCTCCCGGAGCCAGCCAACCTGCGTGAGCTCGTCCAGGCTTCTGTGTGCCTCGCAGTGGCCACTGACCCGGACGCCGGGGGCCTCCTCACCTTCAAGTCGCCGACGGACGGAAACGCCAAATCGCACGCGGTGTCGTATGACGAGTATTCGCGCGAGATGGCGAATTTCATCAACAGGCGCCTCACCGAATTGCAGGAGAGTCAACAGATCTCGCTTACCTATCAGATCCAGGTCATGGCTTTGACCTGTCTCTACTGGCAACCCGCGGATCCCGTCGAGCGCTTCGCACCACTCACTCTGTATGCCAAGCTGGTGAGCCTGGTGCATACCCACGGCGTTCATCTGGGGCTGTTGGCGAGGATACAGCCCGAAGGCAGTTCAGAGGGGCTCGGTACCCGGCTGTTCAAGTGCCTATACGCCCTTGACCGATTGCTCGGGACCATGTATGCTCGACCAGTCATGTTCCACAACGTCGACCTGATACAAGTCCCCCGCCCAGACGCAACCGATCCGCCAAGTTTCAGGCTCTTCATGGCCTTAATCCATCTGCTCGATCAGGTTATCGAGATGTACCGCGCCCACCCCAAGGTGAGCTACGTCGACATCCCCGTCTTTGAGCGCATGGCCATCGACGCCGGTGCGCAATGCGAGCCAGAGGGCCTTCTCGGTACGTATCACTCTCAACGCGGTGGTGACAAGTATCTAACCTCTAGCCAGTCACTCTCGAGGTCCTCTACCACGCGATTGGTGTCTTGTCTGTGCGCATGCCCCGCCACCGTTTCCGAACGGCTCCGGAGTGCGACACGCTCCCCGGCCCTCGCACCCAGCACCTTCCACCCAGCAGCGTGAACGCTCGGAGGTCCCATTCCGCCGACCGCATCCTCGATGTCATCCAGGACTACAAGCTCAGCCCCTTTCCGTTCGTCCCGTACGCCCTGACGCTGTCCCTCAGCGTGGCGTATCGCAAGTGGCGATTCAGCCAGCTGCCCATGTTCCGAACAAGGGGCGGCGCCGACTTCAAGAAGGTGCTGCCGGTGTTGCAGGGCATGGCCGAGATATGGAGCAGCGCCCGTATCAACGGGCAGCTGGGGCAGGCAGTGATGCTGAAGCTGGACCGGGGCGAGATCCTGAACAGAAAGCGGACCGAAAGGCCGGCTGAAGCGAGGGGGACAGGGCAAGATCAGACCAGCGTGGCCTCTGAACAACCCGCAGCTGGAAGGCTGGGCAGAACCGGCAATGATCAACAGGGGACAGCCGACCTTTCGCGGCAGATGGTTTCGCCTTCTCCTAACGGGACCACAACACCACCCGGGGCGCCCTGCAGCCCACGAATTCCAGTTCAGTCCACTCAGCTGAACAGAGTTCCACCTACCGATGCCAACAGCTCCCTCGCGCCTCCCAGTCTTCGGGGTCCCTTGCAATCGGCCACAGCACCACCACCGGCTGAACGATCACAACACCAACCTTTGCCCCCGGTCCCTACCTGGACCGCTACCTGGACGGTAGACAACGCCAACAACAGCACCAACGTCCGAGCCAACCCACCATGGCCTGCTCCAACTCTTAACGGCAACACCCCCAACGCCATCCTCCCACACCAACCCGACCCGACCACATCAGGATACACATACACCAACATGCAGTCAGACGACCTGATACCCCTCCCAGGCGACTTGCTCCCTCAAACAACAACAGGGCTAAACGACACGTCGCCGCTGGCGGGCATGTCAGAAGGAAACCTGGACGATTTCTTGGGCGACGACGACGCACTGTTCCGGTCGTGGGATCCAAGGTTCGCGCAGTCGGTGGACTTTTCGTTTTGCAGTATCTTGGATCCGGGGAACCCGTTTGCTTGGCCTGAGTATGGGAGTTACACTGGGACTTCGTAAGGTCCCTCTGGAGGAGATGGGAGGGACGTCGGTTGATTAGATTCTTTGTTTGGGCACCCGGTCTCCACAAGGAAACATGAGAATGGGAGGAAGGAAGAGGAAGAGGCCAAGGTGGAAAGAAAACTACAACACTACTCGTCCGAGTCCGAGTCCCAGATGCTCTTCCCACCATACTGGTTCCCATTCAGCACCTTCGCTCCCTTCTCGAAAACAAATCCATCATACGTATGACTCTTTCCAACCGCACTTCCGTGTGCTCCAGGCTGCCAGTTTTCAGCAAAGACGTCGCCGTTCGCCATCCGCACTTTTCCCTTGAACTGGAAGTTTTGATACCGATTTCCGCCGAGCGCATGGTCGGCGGCTTCTCGAAGCAGTCGATCCACACCCTGTGAGATACTCGCCAACAGCTTCATCTGCTCCTCGCCCTGCGGCAGTTCTTGGATGTCGCACCTGGCAAGGGCGGCCTGTTGTTCGGACGCGGGGAAAAGAGCCTCGAGACTGTCGATCATGCGGGTGATGTTCTCGATCAGACGCGCGAACTCGGATCCGTCAAAGAGCGCCCATTTGGTTATCTTGAGTAGACTGGCGCCCTTCTGCCTCCGGATCGCGAGGACCCTCATCTTGTTGTTCAGGGCGGCGGACGTGGCATAGAGGTCGTCGACTGAGAACTCGGAGAGGTCATCGCTGCTCGTGGCCCGGAGCCGGTACTTGTGGGAGATGGCTGCCGAGTCCTCAAACAGCCGGAGGATTTGCAACAAGGTGCTCTTTGCAGCTTGCAGTTCCTCAGCGGTAGCGTTCGGGTTCCCGAGGTGCGGATCGTCGTACACATGGACGGCTTCTCCCCAGCGCGACAAACGGAGCCTTGCACAGTTCAAAGAGAGCTGGCTCGTCTGGAAATCTCGTCCGAACCGCCGGCCCAGTTTGACATACTCGAAGCAGTCGACGCAGGCTGTGAAGGCCGCCGCGATGCTGACGGCTCCTGAGACGATCCCGAAAGGCTCGGCCATTGTTGCTAAAGAGAAGAGAGGTTGGCATGCCGGACGTGGCAGGAAGAGGGCTTGATGGGCAGCCCTTATCATTCACAACCGAATCATAGCTGCAGCGGCACTCGGTACTAGTACTGTTGTGTCACCATCCTCGATGCACTTGGCGCCCTCATGAGTGGCCAGGCTGTTTCGGTGAGGCTCGTTTTCAGCCAACCATGGCTGGTGTTTTCCCGCGCGAGGCGCTCCGGTCCCCTCAGAGGCTCAATCCGCCTTGGCTCATCGAGAGGGAAAAGGGCTCGGCGCCCGGTTTGTGTGGTTTGCGTTTCCCCTCTCAAATTTCCCACAATCACCGGCAGTCCCCGTTGATGGACTGAGGGCCTCGACAGACTGGCGCCAACGACACCGCCATCATGGCTGGGAACGCATCTGGCCGTACCTTTCAAGGTGTTAACATCGGGCCAAACGGACGAGTCCATATGGGAGATGTCTACCAGACGAGTATGTCGATTAGCAGCCTACTATGAGCCGACTTTCCCAGTTGACGCTTACTCTTCAGTCCGAGAGAATCCGCTCGATCATCTGCCATACGCCCATCTCGCAGCGTTCAACGCTTTTAAAGGAGACCCCGACAAAGAAGCGGAATGCCTCCCTGGCACCCGCGAAGATGTCCTCAGTCAGATCCGAGCATGGGTGGACGGCCCATCGCAGGCGTGCATCTTCTGGCTGAGCGGCATGGCCGGAAGTGGAAAGTCCACTATCGCCCGCACCATTGCCCGACTTTACCACGAGAAGAAGCAAATTGGCGCCAGTTTCTTCTTTTCCAGGGGAGTCAGCGACCTGAGCCAACCTGCCAAGTTCTTCACCACCATTGCCGTCCAGCTGGCGTCTTCTTGTCTACCGCTCAAACCGTTCATCCTCAGCGCTGTCGATGGGAACAAGGCCGTGGCCAGCGAGACGCTTCGCGATCAGTGGGAAAAACTGATCTTCAACCCGCTGTCAGGTATTGGTTCCGAGGACGGCCGCTCCATTGCCTCTCCGCTCGTTCTGGTAATTGACGCTCTTGACGAGTGCGAGTGTGATCATGCCGTCGCTCAAATCCTCCGACTTCTCGCTGAAGCTACGAAGATCACGACCATCAAGATTCGCATGCTCATCACAAGCCGGCCCGAGACGCCGATTCATGCCGGTTTCCGCGCCATGACCAAGGGCACTTACGAGGCTTTGGCGCTCGAGGACGTCCCCCGATGGGTTGCGGATGAAGACATAGCCCGATTCTTCAGGAACCGATTCCAAGAGATTGTCCACCAGTCTGACGACCTCGCCCCTGGCTGGCCAGGCGAGGCCAAAGTAATGGCTCTGGTGGAAAAGGCGGCTGGGCTCTTCATCTACGCTGCGACGGTCTGTCGTTTCATACAACGCAAGCGCCGTTTTTCGCCGAACAAGTTACTCGAGTTCTTTGTGCCACAGGAGCACAGTCATGCAATGCGGTCAGGACGACAAAGATTACCCCGAGCGTCCCCGACAGCCGAGCTCGACGCCGTCTACATGACTGTGTTGCAGCAATCAATGGATGACACGGAGGAGGAATCGGAATACTTCAGAATGGTCATCGGCTCGTTGGTTCTCCTCTTCGAGCCCCTTTCGACCACGGCCCTTGCCAACCTGTTGCACGAAGACGAGGAGGATGTCTACGCGATGCTCTGTTCGCTGCGCTCAGTCCTCCTTGTGCCCGAGAAGAGAGATGGTGCGGTCCGCCTTCTTCATCCTTCGTTCCGCGACTTCATCACAAGCAAGGAGCGATGCCCGGATGACAGATACTACGTCGACCAGAAAATGGCGCACGAACTCCTAATGGAGCACTGCATTCGTCGTCTTTCTCGTACAGATACAGGCTTGAAAAAGGATATCTGCGACCTGCGAGACCCAGGCGCCGGCCTACGATACATCGACGCCGCGTTCCTCGCCCACCGCATCCCATCAGAGATGCGGTATGCAAGTCTCTACTGGATACGCCATCTCCTTGAGGCCGGCGTCTCTGTTCTGGACGGTGGCCCGGCTCACCAATTCCTCACAAGGCATTTTCTCCATTGGGTCGAGGTTTTAAGCCTCCTTGGAAGATTGGGCGAAGGAACTCAGCTGCTGAGCGACATATTTTCCGTTCCTACAACTGTGAGTAATTAAACATCGGATCCACGACTTCCCCGGTTCGCCTTGCGGCGGATTAACAATTCTTTCACAACAGTCTCGCGAAAGCTCGCTCGTATTCGAGTTCATCCAGGACGCAAGACGCTTTCTGCAGTCCAGTCGAGGCCGTATCCAGAACCACCCGCTGCAGGTATACCCTGCTCTGGTCTTCTGCCCGGAAAAGAGCGTCATCAAGAGACAGTTTGTTGACCAGGTCCCCAGATGGATCAAGAGCTGGTCGCCCGTTGAAGAAGACTGGGACTCAGGCTTGGTCCTAACTCACGACGTCGAAATGCCGTTGATCAAGGCTCTCGCTTTCTCGCCAGATGGCCAGATGCTCGCATCGGCGGGTGCTGTGAACAACAAGATCAAGCTTTGGGGCTCGACGACGGGCAACCTTAAGTGGATTCTTGAAGCCCAGTCCAGTGTGAGGGCACTAGCCTTCTCCCCGGTCGGCCAGCTTCTTGCATCAGTGTCTCGAGACGACACGTACGAATATGTCGAGCTTTGGGATCCAGTCAACGGCACCCTTCTTGGGAGGCTCCATATCCTAGAGATGCCAGCAAGGCGTCTTGACTCGGCAATATGTTTTGCGCCGAATGGCCAGATGCTCGCGTGCTCCGTTAACACAGCCATCACCCTGTTACACGTTTCCTCTGGGAAATTGCACCTTACTCTCAACTGTCCCAGCGGCGCCGTCACATCCCTATCTTTCTCCGTGGACGGGAAACTGCTGGCTTCGGCATCAACAGACAAAAAAGTCCTGCTCTGGGATTGCACAACTGGGTCGATATACAGGTCGTTTGAACACGACCATGAAGTCGCAAACATTGCAATATCGCCGACGGACCGGACTCTCGGGGTTGCGTGTGGCGGAGGGAAAATCACCGTCTGGAACGCCGCATGCACCCGACAAGCTTCCACATCGAGTTTGGGAGATGCCACGGAATTCACGATCTACGTGGCCTTTTTGCGCAACGGAACATTGCTTGCTGTGGTCGAATCCGAGAACCGCATGGAAGTCAAGCTCTGGGATCCGGTATCGAAAGCCTTGTTGGCCGTCCAGGAGCTGGGCCTCCGGAACTGGAGCAAGTACGACTTAAACGGTCCGCTTGCTGTTTCCACTACCGGCGAGCTCTTTGCTCGTGGCTACTATGGTGAAATTCGCGTCTATGCTCCCAAGCCAGACCTCCGCCCGCCCAGTTCTCCGCGAGGCGACAGTCATTCCCGTGGCGTGTCCGTCTTAGCATTCTCCCCGTGCGGCCGCGTACTTGCGTCTGGTTCCCAAGGTCGAATCGTGAAGCTGTGGGATCCAGCAACCGGAAGGTGTGTTGCGACCTGGACTGGCCACCCTCAATCGATCATGGAGCTCACTTTCTCGCCTGATGGGCGGTATCTGGCGTCGGGGTTGTTTGATGGTGCTATCCTCACATACACCTGGAGCATGGCGGCGCTTTCGCTTCATCGTACGTTACGTGGCCACTCAGAACCGATCGAGCGCATTTCTTTCTCGCCAGACAGCCGTCTGATCGCTTCGGTTGCTGGTGGATCGCCGGCGGTAATGCTCCTGTGGAACTCTGCTACGGGAGCGTTATTGCACACCTGCAGTTTCGAAACCACGAGCCACACGTTTAAAAGAATAATTGAGGCCGTCACATTCGTCCCAGATTCCACAATGGTGGCCGTTGCCTCGCGGGAGCGGCAAAAGCTTTGTGACTTGATCGATGACTCGGACAAGGGCGACAATGTGTTTGAGCGCTCGGATTCCTCGCAACGCTCTGAAATTGGAATCTGGGAGACCGGCACGGGAAAGAGGGTTATGGTCCTACGGCCAGAATACCATGTGGACAGGATGGCTTTCGACCAGGAGGGCACATGTCTCCGAATAAACAGCGAAATTCTGAAACTCGAACAACCATCTTCAGGGGGACGAAGGTCGCTCTTCTATCAACAGACGGAGTCCTCGCTCCTCGAACCGCCCACTCTCGATGTTTTTGGGAGGTGGGTGCTTTATATGGGGACTCGGATGGATCTCGTATGTTTGCCAACAGAGTACTATCAGTTCTTCTTGACGCGGTATCCGGGCGCCAGAAATGGCGTACTTCCGCTGCCGCATACGTCGGGTCGCATCTTGTTTCTTCAGTGTGACGAGGAGGCCCTCAGGGAGCTTTATGCATGGAGCTTTCAGAGGCGGTAACCTGCAAGCGCTTGACAAGGGAGGAGTCACAAAGTGCAAGGGGATAGGCCATCTTTGTGATGCCATATCAGACGCGTTTGGGTTACGGCAAACCTCAAATGAACTTGAGACTGGATGCTCGAAGAATGTACGTGACATCTGATGTTGCATACCGCGCAGCTTAGTTTGATCTCGTCTTGGCCTTGTGATTCTACATCAACGCCCTGATCAGTGCTTCCGACTTTATGTTCGCAAACATCAATTTTGACGAGGAACTCTTGGATGCCGTGAATGCCCCCCAAAACTCCGCAGTTTCTGTATCTCCTGTCCCTGAAGTAGCATGATCTCCGCAGTCAAGTCTGCAGGGAACCCGCATATGGCAGGCAGCTCATGTTACATACTTGGTACTTTGCCTAATTTGACCGAGGTGCCATATGTACGGTTTGAGGTGAGCCCAGCCGTTGACTTCTTATCCGTTATCCGCACCACTCATCAGCCAGGATGCATATGTGTGCTGATCCTGTTGGAGGGTGAGGGGACGCACCAGACCCCGCCTCTTCCTGCGTACCTGGTACCCGGATCGAATGCCGGATGATACTAGCAGCTTGGAATTCTCGCAACATGAACGAATGCAACGGTCCTTCTCCGCCAGGACAGCCTAAAGGGGCTCCTATCCTATCACTTCGCCTCTTTTAGCTGATAATCAAGCGAGACAGTTGACGTTTACGCTCTCCTCCTCCAACTAAGCTAAGACAGTGTCAGATCAAGAACCGCAAGCCACGACTTACACGCTACCACTATGAGGTTACAGAACTTGGTCTCTTGTGCCTTTCTCGTCTCCTTAGCAGGAGCACGGGACTCATGCAATGACCGGCCAGACCAGGGCCTCACCGTCAAGACCACGAGCGGCATCTACACAGGCCTGGTCAACGCTTCGACCCCCGACGTGAACCAATGGCTCGGCATTCCTTACGGCCTCCCACCCATCGGAACCTGGCGCTTCATGCCACCCGAGAAGGCCCCAGACTACGGCCACCACGACGCCAAGGCCTACAAACCCATCTGCATCCAGGCCAGCGGCAACAGGACGGGCGTCTTCTGGGAGCTCGTGCCCGAGTTCCAGAACACGGACCCCCAGAGCGAGGACTGTCTGTACCTCAACATTTGGGCCCCGCGGAAGCCGGTCGAGAAGAAGGTGCCCGTCATTATCTGGGTGTGCGGTGGTAGCTTCAAGGAGGGTGGTGGGCATGCGCCGTACCAGGTTCCGGACCAGTGGATTCAGAGGACGCAGACTCATATTGTTGTTACTTTCAAGTATGGTGCCCTAGTCGATGAGCTTGACGGTGAATATCTGCTGATTTGTTCCCTGCCGTCAGCTATCGCCTCAACATCTTTGGCTTTCCAGGGTCGCCGGTTGCGAACAAGAACGCTGGTCTGCTGGATGTTAGACTTGTGTGCGAATCCACTCCCTCCTGGCACGGCAGCGGCTTCGTTATGCTGACAATGTGGGACAGCACAGAGTGGCTGAGAGACAACATCGCGGGATTTGGGTGAGTCTTCACAAGCTGTTGGATCCTTGCCCACTCTTTCCCTCTACACTCACTCATATGTTGCTTGCACGCAGAGGAGACCCCAACCGCATGGTTCTGTACGGCCAGTCCGCAGGCTCAACCGCTGTCCTGACACAGGCATACGCATACCCAGAGGAGCCCATTGTGCGGGGGTACATTGCCTCGTCGCTCGGCATCACGGCCTCCAACCCAACGAACAGCTCGCTGTTCCACGACCTGGCGCAGACGGCAGGGTGTGCCAACCTCACGGCGACAGAGGAATTCGCATGCATGCAAAAGGTCGACCCCTTTGTGCTTCAGCAGAAGGTTAACCAAGCCAACACGGGCGGCCTCTTCCCCCATATTGCGGACAATGTCACCCTCTTTGCCAACCTGACGGAGCGGCTGGAGAAAGGGCTGGTTGCTAAGCTGGTAGGATTACTTCAAGTTCCCCTGTTCACTTTCCCCTTTCCCCTTTTCCCACTCTCCCCCTTTTCCCCCTTTTCCCCCTTTTCCCCTATTTTCCCCTTTTCCCCCTTTCCACATCGGCATTCTCCCATCGCGCTATCCGTTCGACTCTTCTTCAACCATTAGCCGTCAAGGCGTCAAACTTACTCAACGCGATTCATGATTGCAGCCTCTGATCACTGGTTTCACCTACAACGAGGTGGCGGCATTCTTTCCCTTCGACATCAATGCCACGACGGCGCCAAACGGGCCTGCCCCTGCTGGACCAGCAACACTGCCGTGCAGTGTCAGACATGAGATGATGTGAGTTCCTCAATGCTCAGGTCTTGAACTGCGGCAGCGCCCTTGACTAATGCCACCTGGCACAGCACCCGCAGTGCGTACAACCTGACGACGTACGGCTACCTCTATGCGGGCAACTTCAGCAACATCACGCCGCGATACTGGCTTGGTGGCATGCATAGCTGTTCGTAACCCCTCCCTAATCTTCATCGTCACCCGGTTCCTCCTTATAATGGGGGAAGCTTAAGAGATAGACCTTGTCTAACCCAAAACTAACAGCCGACATCCCCCTCGTCTTCGGCACGCACTACCAATTCCGCGGCAACTCGACCGAGCTGGAGTGGCAGACCAGCTACGCGATGGAAGGCAAGAGATCTCACCCGCCATCCCCATACAAGTTCCGTGCTGACATGACTCAACCACAGCCTTCTGGGTCTCCTTCGCGGCCAACCCAGGTGCAGACCCCCGCAACCATCTCGGCCAGACCTGGCCCAAGTATACGGCAGAGAACGGCCAGATCGTCGTGTTTGGCAATGCCACGGGGCCCAGTGCTTCGTATGTCGCGCCCGTGGCCGTCGCTGACAAGTATACCGGGACGTGCTAGAGCAGGCCATACATGTGGTGAGGGGTGACCAAGATGGACCCAAGTGAAGATGGCTTAGCAAGGGAATCGTACCCAGGCAAGCAAGGGTGCGAGTACAATACAAGCACCCTTACAGTTTACTTGGGCCCTGGAGCTTCCGCTCTGTCTCAACCTGAATGCAGGGCAATTGATCGAGGGCAGTCTCCTTCTAGTAACAAGGAGAAAGACTGAACTGTTGACTTTTCACAACAAGGCTCGTGTTCATTCACGCTGAAAGTTGGGGGCCAGTCAGGCCGGACTCGGAGCTCGCTGCGGAGGTGCTGACAAGCTTTCGCCGAGGCGGGCGAGGCGCCCGCCAGAACGCCTTGTCTGCAACAAGGTAGCATCGCTAGCCCGATTTGGGCATTCTAAACGACTTCAGCTTCAGAACTAACGAATGCTAGAGCCAAAAGGGGATGAAGCATGCAAGTGTCGTGCAGGGGGCTGACGAATACAAAAGATAAACATCCTCGGAAGCCGAGTTCTTCCCCATGCTCGAGTCTCCCGAGGTCTGCATCACTCCATTTCTCGCTGCTTCGTGACGCGAGCGACCATTCCCTGAACACAATGGCGCCAGCCCCCGAGGGGCCGACACCCGCCTGGGCGGCACTCGCCCATGCCCAGATTACACAGGCGCCATCCGAGGACGCGTTCCTCTTGCGGAGGAGCGGAGTGCAGTCCTGCGCGGCGTCGTGCATCGACTCGGCCGTCACGGAAGGGACCCAGTGCTCGGTCAGCGATTACGCGTGCGAGTGCCAGAGCCTCAATGCCCTCATCATCCAAGCGAGCGCCTACGGGTGTGTTCTCAACGCGTGTGGCGTTGCTGTCGGCGTTGGTACGTTTCCCCACTGGCTCGCCGCCACTGATTGATGTCGCCGTGTTTGGCTGACTCTGAGCCAGGGGTGTGGTCCGAGGCCGCCGACTACTGCTCCAGTGTCCGCGCCGGCAAAGTCACGCTCAGCGGCGCATCGTCGACGCCCAGGACGACATCCGACGGCCCCATTGTTACCGTAACCGAGACCGCGGCCAACGGGCAAGTCACGCTCAGGACGACGACTGCCTTTGTCTTGAGTCCCACCGGATCCGACGGCTCCGGCAGTAGCGCAAGCGGCGGTCAAGGTACCACCAACACATCCCCGGGCTCCTCGCTCTCCACAGGCGCCATCGTCGGCATCGCCATCGGCGCGGCAGCCGGCGCCATCATCATCTGCGCCATTGCCTTCCTCATCTACAGGCGACGCCGCAACCGGAACGCCGCCCCTCCCGCCGAGTCAACAAACACCGCCGCGGGGCCCGCCCCAGCTCCCAATTCCGCCGCTGTGGTCCCGAATCACAAGCCCGAACTCGACGGCAAGCCGGGTCTTGCAGTCCATCAGCAGTCCCAGCCAGACCCCTCGACCCAACCCGCCGTGTCACCAATACCATCCCCCTCGCCGGTCTCACACTCGACGACCCTGCTATCCCACCACCCCAGCGTCGCGTCCAACCCCAACGTGAGCCCTGTCTCACAGAACCAACACGACCCGAACAACCCAGAGATATATGGCTACACTCCGGCACCCGGTGTCCAAGAATTACACGCCCAGCAGGCTTGGCACACGCAGCAGCCGACACCACCGCCGGGATATCAAGTCGTCCAGCAGGGGCAGCAAGGGCAGGGTCAGCCAGCACATATTCAGCACATGGGTAGTAATACTGCGCCATCACACTACGAAATGGGCGTGATGCCGCCCGAGCTACAGCCCAACGCGGCGCAGTTTGTGCCCGAGTTGGCTGGGGGCGGTGGCCAGCATCAGCAGCATCAGCATCAGCATCAGGGACAGCAGCAGGGGGGTTATGGGCCAAGTCAGGGGTATGGGAGGGGAGGGGCTTATGAGATGCCTGGGTCGCACGGTTGAACTGAGGTGATCAATCGAGGTCCGGTATCATAGGGCAGGGAAGGGAGCAGGTAAGGGAGAACTTAGAGGGAGGGGGCAAAGGGGAGTTTGGCTGGACTCGGGATGGCGTTGAGTACATAGGGGGGACACGGTCAGATAAGTCCGGTGGTAATGGGCGCGGACTGAAGAGACAGATCTAATCTATTCTCTTTGATCTATCATTGCATCCTGACGGAGGGCCAGCCTTCCGTTCCACCCTGATAATTACCCCTAGATCCATCCACAACCCCCAAGGAGACCCTCCACCACCCAACCCCTGTCCATCAAGCCGAAGACACCTAAGACACAAAAGCCTGCACAACCTGCATACTCTGCGCCTTCTTCGAGAAAACCGACACCCTCGCCGCAAAGTTCCTCTGCACCTGCCACACCGCCGGGAACCCATGACTGTCCGCGATCCTCAGCGCCAGCCAGTGCGCAAACTTGGAGCAGTTATTATCCGTCAGCGTATACACGGGCTTATCCCTCACATACTGCGCCGCCAGCGCGCTAATCTGCTCATCGCCCAGCCCCGTCGTCCCGTAAAACACATACCCCGACCCGAGCCCATTATTCCTATCCGGGTCGTTGTACACCCACGGACTCGCGCGCTGCGCGGTTTTCTTGGTGCCCGGGCCGCTGTCGTCCAGGTCCCAGACCTTGCCGGTCCAGTTGGCATTGGACTTGGTCGGCGGGGAGAGGACCACGCAGCGCACGTGGCGGTAGCCGGACACCATGGTGCCCATGCGGTAGATCCACTCGGAGATGTCGTGCTTGAGCAGGGAGAGGCTGAGGTCGCTGCGCAGGAAGCGGGGTTCGTATTGCACGAAGACGTAGCGCTGGCCGGGCGGGAGGGCGAGGTTGGTGGTGTTGGCGAAGGCGCGGTTGGTGCGGATTGCGTTGCCCAGTTGGAGGTTGGCGTAGTGGGCCGTGGGGATGGAGGTGGACATTTTGGATGGAGTGGTGGGATGGACACTGGAGGTGCTTGATAGTTGTGAGGTGCCTGTATCTGGGTTGGATAGAGTGGAATGCTGGTGGTTGCTGTGCTTGATCCTTTGATGTTGTTTCGAGGAGGAGACGAGACTGCAGAGCACTTTATACTTGACTTCAGAAGCAAGGTTACTCCCCCTCCCTATGCCGAGAAGCAAGCTTGAAGCCTTCAATCCGTTCAAAGATAGTATCTTGAAAGTGGTGCTCGTAAAGTGAAACAACTTGAAGTGTCTGGAACCCTACATGTACTAACGGTGAGCCATCATCTGGTGTGAAACCGTGATTCTGGCCGTCTGCGTCAGCGTGGTCACCAAAATAAGCTTTCGGCGTATCCCTGTTTTAGCATGTTTACCTCCCAGACGGGATATCATGTCGAATGCGGCGTTCTGTAAGTTGCATGTGAGTGCCGCAGTCCGCCGGGCCGCACACTCAGCCTAGGGTTGAATGCCACAAGTAGGTCAGCACCCAGGGGGCGGCACAGCAGGGCCAGGCAATGTCATCCGAGCCATCCATTACCGTCAATCAGATGAAGAAAGGCCTCAAGGGCGCCTTTTTCCGTCTTCGGTTTTCGAGAATCATGTGGACGCCCTGAGGGTTGAGAGGCTGTTCAGGGGCCAGGGGCTCGAAGAGTCGAAAGCAAGACTTCTCTTAGAGGAAGTTGAACTTGATAATCCCGGCTCCGCCGCATGACCGGTGAATTGTTGTATGGATGCTGGCCATGTCACAACCCCAGCTCGCAGTTCTCGCCATACCGTTCCTCCAGCCTCTCCGAACCGCCTACAATGTTCATGCTGGCGAGAAGGTCAACATGAAAGTCACCGCTAATGGCGCCAACAGTCGCTGCGTGAGAGCACCTAATTACTTTCGCCATTCGGGAAATGATAGGAGAAATGAATGAGGTGGTTGACGGTGTTGGTGCCCAAGAACGGGAGAAACCACTGCAACCACACACATTACGGAGGTTGCCAAAAAAAGTTGGGGGTTAAACGACTGCAAGAGTGTGTCACTCTCCTGCTACGTTAGAGAAATCGAACTGGGGCCACCCTTCCGCATTTCGTCCCGGAGCTGGCCTGGTCAAGGGGCCCATACTCGGTGGTAGCCAAGGGCGGCTGCTACGGAACCGTTTACTCGGAGTTGACCTCAATGCGCTCTCTGGAGTATCCCCTTAACTACTTAATTACAATGTAATTGGACAGGACCTGCGCCTTCAATCTCTTTTATTATAAAACTCGTCTGCCAACTACCTACTTTTGGTCATCGTTGCTCATGGCTTTTGAGTTTTGACCTCCTCAGGAATTTATCGACAGCCACAAGGGAACTTTTTATGCGCCATCGCAAACAGCCTCTCCTCCAGCCCACCGACCTGGAAATTCTTGGAACTTGATTGAGCTTCAAGAATGCCCTCCCCGCGCCGCCCGACTATCCTCTGCGCGCTGATAGAGTCCGGCAGGCCGGCAACCCAGATGAAAAGGAAGGCTAAAATCACCAGAACCTCCATCATCCAAGCCGCGTCTCTTAACACTTCATCGAAGCGCGAGTCGCCGGACGCACTGAGCGGGAACCTCCCGGTCGAAACGTTCGGGAACCATTATCGCGCCAATAATGGCGATGGAACACGCCCTTCTTTGGCCGCTGAGGAGGTTTGCTGCGCAACGGAGATGCCAGTGAGCTCCGCGGTTTTTCTTGGGGGTTGGCTGGGGTGTTTTGCTGTGTTTTGTGAAGATTGGGGATAAAAAGAATGCACATTGCGCAGTCTGGAATGCTTCAGGTGCCGAGGGATGAGATTGGCAACTGGCAAGAACGTGGCCCAGACCGAGCCTGCTGAAAAGAATGGCGCCCAGGAAGGTGTGATGGCACTGTGCCTGCTCGGCGAGACCGAGCAGAGTTTCCAAGAAGGAGCGAGCTTTCACTCGAACCAATCCTAGAATTTTTTTTCTCCAGTTCCCACCTGCAGTTGTCCGCTGTCCACTTTTCATCCGCCCGGCTTTTCTGTCTTTTCACCACAAGATCTGATGTTTGGCACATGTCAATCCTACAACAACTTCCCGCCAGTTCCACGACATCAGCCTTAGACATCTGCACGGTACGCAACGCATGGCGGATGCTCTCCGAAAGCACTCCGGTCAACTGGATTGGGACACGCCAATTCTATCCCTTCGCAGCCAAGCACTCGACCTACCAATGGACGGAACGTCTTTGTCTTGTGGCGTTCAGCGGGCGTCGGGATAAAGAGACGGGCGCGATGGGATTCAGCTGGACCCCGCATCTCGTCCTTTTGTTTGCCTTGCCATGCCCCATGGATTCCCACGTGCCGCCGACAAGACAAGCATGAGTCCTCCCGCCCTTCTCCTGCTCAAAGGCGAGCGGACCGCTGCATTGCGTCCCTGATCAACGCTGCAAGCAACACCGGTGGCGCAACCCGTCGACCCGAACCTCGACTCGACTCCGCGTCCGACGCTGCCACGGATTTCACGATACGAGAACAGTTTGAAGGCGGCAATGGAGCTGCCGCAGATGCTCACCATCACCCGGCCGATCGAGTACCTCCTCTCAGGCATCTCGTCCACGTCGGCCATCATCACGCGCTTCATCCGCTCGGTGCGCGTCGCCCACACCGACTTGGCCGCCGTCACCCGCGATCTGTCCGACTTGCGCTTGACCTTGGAGCTCCTGCGAGATGAGCCGGCCGTGCCGTTCGAGCTCCAGGCGCAGATGTTGCTGCTCCTTGAGAGTTGCGGAAACGTCCTGATTCGCATCGACGGCATCCTGGCGCGATGCCCGGAGCCGGCAAAATGGATCGAGTCTGGTCGCGCCGACATCTCGACCTGCCGGAGGAGTCTGGCCACATTCCGCGAGGCTCTTGCCTTAGCGCTTGATGTCGCGAGTCTGTATGTTGCCTTATGGATCTCTTCCCGCTCTAATACCGCAAGTCTTGGAGAGTCTAACTAATAACCTCTATCTGTACAGGCGCGCTCTACAAGACAACACAACCGATGCCGATACGATCAAGGAAGGGATAACGGCCGAGGTAAAGCGGCTCCAACAACACGCTCAGTCCAAGGATCAAGCCAATAATGAAGCGGAGACGGTCCTATCCCCTTACCTCGAGCTTGTGTCGACTTGCTTGCATCCTTGGAATGACCGCTCGGCACAGGAGGAAGCTGAAGCTAGGAAGAGGAGGTATGAGCAACAATCCAACCCTCGGTGTGCATGGCTAAGACGCAAGCAGACGCACAGCTCCCGAGACCCGAAAAAGGAGCTTCGAGCATGTTCCAAGTCTACCCAAACCAGACAGCGACACCAAGACCGCGAGCCCAGGGCCGGCAGAACAGCCTGAGCCTAAGACGGAGCCCAGCACACAGCCCAAGCCTGCTCTCGAGCCTGTTGTACCCTGGCACCCGGCCAACAACATTGCCTTGTCGTACTACACCGAGGAGCCCGCTCAAGCCCAAGATGAAGGGAAGGCGTCCCCTGGCCTGCCGGAATCCCCAACCTTGCCACCACTGGATGGGCACCCTTCACCAATTACCCAGCGGTCACTCCCGCCGCCAGTCATCAAGCCGGTGTGGAAGCACAGTCGCTCGTTCTCGATGGAATCCGAACCTGCGACCTCGCCACAACGCTTTGAGCTCGAGTCCCCTGCCTATTCTCTGGATCAAGCAATGGACACTAGCGACGGCTACTTCCCCTCGCAGCCCCGGGTTACATCCTTTTCCTCTCGCGGCTCAGGCGGGAGCAGCAGCGGATCGATTGCACGCGCTTCGTTCAATATCACCCCGGTATCTGCTTACCACCCAGAGTCCTTCACAGGGTTTCACCGTCGAGGGGCATCCACGCCTGTTCAAATGTCGCCAATGCCATCCTCCCCGCCCCCTGAGTATCGTAGAACGTGGATCAACGCCCCTGGCTCGGCCGGTCAGCTCGCCGTACCAGCCCCAGCAAAACAAAATCCGCATCAGCCCCCCATCGACATCACGCCTAAGCGGCACCTCACGGACAAGGGCAAGGGGCCTGAGGTGCTGCACATCGACACTTCGCCTACTTCGTGCTATGTCGCGTCCAAGCACGGCACCAAGTGTGTCAAGATCTGGTCCACCTCCAAGAACGCACTCCACGGGACGATCAAGATCACAGCCTACTTCAAGCCTGGCGTTAGGTCCCGCGAGTACTTCATCCGCAGCCACGCGATACTGTCCGAGAACGCCACGTTGATCGGGATCGCGTCTCACTTTGGGGTCACTCTCGAGATCTACGACTTTGCCAAAGGCGGCAGCGCTGCAAAGAAAGTCCAGGTCATCGAGGACGCACACCGCTGGGCCGCGAGCCAGCGGGACGCTTTTCACAACGACTACGCTGGCCTGGCTGTCTATCGTCCCAGGTTCGACCGCATCGACAGATACTTTCTCTCCCGGCACCCCGGAACCAAGACTCCCTTCCGGGAGGACCCCAACCACTCGATCGAGCTCCAGAAAGCCGACCTCCCCTTCCTCCCCAAGTTCCCCGAGCTCGCCTACAGCTCTGACTCGCCGATCCTCGTGGCGGCAGCAGGGCCCAGGCCAGGCGACCCTCACACCCATACCACAATCCTCGTCGCCTGGCATTTGAAACCCGTGTCAGACAGCAAACTGCACTCTCAAAGCCCAGATCAATCAAGCACGTCTCTGCCCGACGAGGAACGCCACAAGCCCTACCGCGTGTGCATCCCCGAGTACCCGGCCCTGCAAACCGCCCTGCCAGCATGTCTCGCCGCGCACGGCAGCACCGTCGTCTCGGTCTGGATGCCAGCATCCACCTCCTCCGACGCCACCACCAATGCCACCACTTCTCTCAACCAAACCAACACCACAAACAGCACCACAACCAGCAGAAGCACATTCACCTTCACCAAATCCCACAAACCCTCCCTCTCCACATCTTCCACAGTTACCATCCCCCCCGCCCCCGACAGACTAGTCCTAACCTGGGACCTCCCTACCAACACCACAAAAATCTTCTCCATCCCTCCCCACGCCCAAGCCTCCATCTCCCCCGACTGCCGCCGCCTCGCCTACTGCGACGCCGGCTCGCAGTCCTCCAACACATTCGTCATCATCGACATACCTTCCCAAACAGAAGTCTGGCGCTGGCCGGACGCGGCTAAGAAACAGGGTTTTACCTCGTTTGGGCAGTTTGAGAATCTCAAAGGGGTGACGGTGTTTGAGTTTTCGAGTGATGGGCGGATGTTGGTGGTCGGGGATGAGAAGGGGGGTGTGGGGTGCTATGAGATTGGGGAGGGGGGGCAGGAGAGGTTTGAGTTGGGGGTCGGGAGTGAGGTTGCGTGGGTTGATGTTGTTGATGCGGATGGGAGGGGGATTGGGAGGGGGAGGAGGAGGGTTGGGACTGTTGGGTTGGGGGTGGGGAGTGGGATGGGGAATGGGATGGGGGTTAATGTTATTTAGAGGGGAGGGGGGGAAAAAAGAGTAGGGAAGTGGGAGATTGGGGTTGGGTGGGATGGGGTTGGGAGTTAGATGGGGTGAGGTTGAGTTGAGAGGAGGCTGAAGGTCGGGTTTCTGTTTGTTGACTTCAGGGGTTAATAGGGGTTCGAGTTTCAGGGGTTAATATTGAACATGGTGACGGACGGTCGCTGGTTCCCGGCAACGATGGAGGATGGTTTTTGGATGATACTTAGAGGTTCAGCTTGCCATTGTGTTCATTTCCTTGGATTTTGCAGTGACAACTGAATGATTTTCGATATTATGCACGGTTTTCGGCGCATGGTTATTTCCTGCGTCGGGTCTCCGTCGGAGGGAGGGTGCATGTTTGTTTACTAGATTCTGACTCACCAGGTGCAGCCGACCTGTGATTGTGAAGGCTGCCCGTGAACCGTTTGCCTGTTTTCACGCAGGAAACTGAACACCCCCAGCCCCCAACTCACACTGCGGTGTTGTTGTACAGCATTGATCTCCATCGAATCACAACCTCCCTATCTCGTCTCCTGCATGCACCCCGCGCTTCTGCCTGGCGGCTGCCTGATGTGCGAAGCAACGGCCGCAGGTTCGCTTGGTCGACTTGTGGAAATGTGCCGAGTTGACTTCTTCTATTTGAGTCCTGCCGCCCGAAGGGTGAAGTGGTCATCGGTCCACCCCATCATCAGAGTCATCTCGTCATTACCTCCATTGTCTCCTTCTGTTGCTTCAAGTTGCCGACCCTCATCCCCTTCAACATTCCAAAACGCAACCATGGGCCCCGAACGCAACCCCCCATCCAATCTCCCCAAGACCGATGTCCAGGCCACCGCCTTCGAAACCGCCGAGGGCGCCGAGTGCGCCATCCAGACCCTCTACGAAGGCCCAAAGAAATGCCAGTGCTGCCGCAACTGGGTCGTCGACTACCCCGAGGACCTCCGCGTCGCCGTCGAGGACCAGCTCGAGACCAAGCAGAAGGCGCTCGTCGTGCGCATGGCCAAGAACCACGACGCCGACAACGGCGGCAAGCCCCTGGTGCTGCACTCGGTCGTCGTCCAGAGCAGTTCCCTGCGCAAGACGCTGTGTGAGCTGTTTCAGGGGTTTAGGGGGATTACGCCGTCGCTGAAGAAGTTGGTTTTCCGCGCGCCGTTTAAGCCGTTTCATCACCGCTGGGAGAGGTTTACGGAGATTTTGGAACGGCAGAGGTGGGAGGATCCGGTGGCTGCGGCGTACACGCAGTTGTTGTATGATGTGTTGGATGCAGAGATACGGGATTGTCGGGAGGAGGTGGCGGATTTGATTGAGCATGGAGTCATCACGTACGAGCGGCTGTGGGCGCTGTTTGAGCCCGGTGTTGTGGTGCTTGATGAGCGCGGGGGAGATGATTCGCGCTTTTACGTCGTCGACAGCCGGCATTATGATCCGGAGAGGAATGCCTTCCTCGCTGTGACGGTCAAGTTTGTGGATTGGAATGGGTTCAGCTTTGGGTATGTGAGCAAGGTGATTCGCATTGGGGCGTTTGCTGGGACAAGGGACATCACCGGTCTGCCCATCTTTCCGGCGAAGTTTCACTCGGAGTATGAGGAGGTCAAGGCCAGCGCCATTGCCAGGGGCCGCAAGTTCGAGGAGCTCGCCGGGGTTCATTACAGGGCCTACTCGGGAACCATCATGTACAAGGAGAGGGGAGAGGGTGGCGGCATGGCGGAGCGCTACGTGAGTTCATGTTGGGTCTCGCAAGCTTACATGGGCTAGATTGTGCTGACTGGGGAACAGACCTCTGGCAGGATCATGATTGACGCTGCGGGCTACAACCAGGCTGACTACCCCGACGACGAGGACAACCACCGTTGGGTCGGCTTCGCGGCGCCACTCACCTCGGATGCCGCGGCTCCTCGACTCCATGTCGGTGATGACGTGCACCGTGACATCCAGCATCCCGTCCCAGGGTCCCTGCCTCCCGGGCGACATCGTCCTCCCCATTTTAATAGTTATGGGGGCATTCCGCCTCCGCCTCCGATGCGCGCCCCTTCGAGAATGCCAGTCGTGCAAGTCCCATGGTCCAGTAAGCCCAAACTCACCATCCCCATCCTCCTCTCTTCCAGTCTCCATTCCTGCTAACCAAACCTCTCCCCAAACCCAGCCACTGCCACTGACAGCGACAGCGAGACACCCCTCACCGAAGCCCAACTCCTGCTCTGCACGCCCATTATCCGAGGCTACTCCCTCAAGCTCAAGCTCTGGTGCCTCTTCTCCGTCGACTCCGTCACCCCCATCACCTTCAACGACACCGCCTTCCCCAACCTGATGCTCCCGCCTACTTACAAGGACCTGATCCTCTCCTTTGTCGAGGCTCACCCGTCTTCTTCTTCCCCGCCCAACACCTCCTCCCCGAACTCACCCACCACCAGCACATGCAGCCAGCTGATCCCGACGGCGAACATGTTCGATGACCTCATCCAAGGCAAGGGTTTGGGAGTTGTCTTGTTGCTGGTAGGCAACCCCGGCACGGGTAAGACCCTCACGGCCGAGGCGGTGGCAGATAAAGTGCGCCGGCCGCTGTATGTGCTCAGCGCGGGGGAGCTGGGGCAGAAGGCGGAGGAGGTGGAGAGGAAGCTGCGGGACGCGCTGGAGCTGGCTGAGAAGTGGGATGCGGTGCTGTTGTTTGATGAATGTGATGTCTTTTTGCAGGAGAGGTCTGTCGGGGGTGCGTCGTGGGATCTGGCGAGGAATGAGATTGTTGCTGTTTTTTTGCGGTAAGTGCATGTGTCCTTACTCGGGGGGTTGGGGTTTAAAAAAAGGGGATGACTGATGAGATGCATTATTACCTTACCTAGATTGCTCGAGTACTACCGCGGCATCCTCTTCATGACGACCAACCGCGCCGATACCCTCGACCGGGCCTTCCACAGCCGCATTCATCTCACGCTCAAGTACCCTGATCTGGACGAGGCTGCCAAAGAGCACATCTGGCGGCACTTCACGACGCTGGCCGGGGCGTACGGGGATGAGTTCCATGACGGCGTCTTTGAGAAGCTGGCGCGGCTGCCGTTGAACGGGCGGCAGATCAAGAACACGGTCAAGATGGCCACGCTCGTCGCTGCGCGGCAGAGGGTGCCGCTTGGGGTGGAGCATGTGCGGACGGCGCTGCAGGCTGTGCTGGGGGCGGATGGTGTGGAGGTTACGCTGTGAGATGATTAGGACCTGAGAACACTGCACTGAAGGAGTAACAGAATGGCGATGGATTCACTTGTTCTGATTTTGGCTCAGTATTCCTAAGAGGCTGCCAGCACGCCCATAACCGCTCCAAGATGGCCAACTGGTCTAATATGGGAGTTTAGTTATCCATTAGGTAGTAACCCGTTCAAACACCCTCTCCAACGCCCCCGACCCAGCCCTCATCACCGTCTCATGCGTCGTCCCCGGCACCATCTGGCTTTCATACCTTATCCAGCAGCCTTCTGTTTCGCTCCTCCACAGCTCATCAAACCACTTCGACCCCCCTGTCCCAGACGAATGGTCCTCCTCCGCAAAGAAGACATCCAGCTCAATCCTCCCACGGCGTTCCCCCTCCATCTCCTGCCGTCTAAGCAACGGAATAAACTCATCATACTCCCTCCACGGCCCCCACGCGCCCTCCCCACCTCTCTTCAAACAAAACAGCGCCTCCTGACTGATGCCCTCGACGTTTTCTAACAGAGCATACTCCAAGATCTTCTCATCAATAGCCTTGGTGCCCTCATCCGTGTCCATCTTTACCCCCGGACGGGCAGCGCTTGGTCCCAGCATGGTAGCGATGCTGTATTGACTGAGAAGGTGGCTTGCCCCGTACCACTTGCCGATGACCCAGTCGGGCACCGCGGATGCTATGGAGGGTGCGGTGGCGCCGCTGTGGGCGGGGTGAACCCAGGGTGTGAAGAGGGCTGCGTAGGGGTGTGTTGGGTGCAGCAGGTGGCGGAGCTGGAGGAGGGTGTTGAGGATGTAGATTGTGCCGGAACTGTGGCCGAGGAGGGAGATGTGTTTGAGGTGGAGGTGGTGGGTGAGAGATTGGACGATGTCTGAGAGGTGTGAGCAAAGGGAGGTACATTCAATGGGGAAGGGAACTCGGTCTTACCCATCCATGTCTTGACTTTCTTGTCAATGTCCACGGGTGGTGTTCCTCCTATCCCAGGCTTGTCCGGCGTGATGAGCCTCACTCTCCGCTTTCTGGCGAGTTCGTCGGCTTGGGCAAGGGTGTAGCGGCTGCTGTACAGACCACCACAAACCAGCAGTGGTTCTCCCTCTGGGTCACCAATGTCTGAGTAAGTGACGCGTAATGGTGACGGACGCCCATCTCCCGGGTTGGAGGGAAGCCAGAGGGACTGGTGGAAGCGGGTATCGGCCAGAAAACGGATGGCTCTGTCAAGTACAGTTAACAAGAGACTTCCATCTTCCCAAGTGATAAGTTCAGTTTCAGTTTCTCACCGAGCAGTTGCTGGCGATACGTCGGCTTCGGATTGCTCAACCTTGGAGGCAAATTGAGGCTGCTTGGCGTTGTGTGCCCGGGCGGACAAATGTCGTAAGCATGGTGCTGAACTCGAGATGAGTAAGGTGGAATGTCCTGTGTGACTCCCCCTTGTAAGCGGCGGTACAGCTCGCCAAAGCCTTGACTGAAACATTTTGAGACCTCGTCTGTGTATTCTTTGGCCGACCACTGCAGGAACTTTCAACTGGGCTGCCTTTCACTTGTTGACCTTCCTGTGACGTCAACGACGCTTTTCACAAACACTTTCCTGTTTTCAATGGCAATCGCAGGCATTCTTGTCCTTTATAAGGTCAATTTTTGAACAAAAAAGCTCTCGTTGTCTCACGCTTAATGCCCAATTTCAAGTGTCTTTCCTCAAGTCAAGGATTGGCTAATAGTTAAATGTCAAAAGTTGCTGTTGTTGCCCCTAGCATCAACGCCCTCCTCCAGGCCTCAAGGCGGGTTGTTTCTTTTGTTGCTGGCTCGAGATCACTGCTGTTGTGCTCCAATGCCTGGTGACCGTTCTTCTGAGGTTGTGGACATTGACCTAGCTCGTTTCCTGCCCCCTCTGCCGCTGTATCCTTTCCGCAGCCTCGGCAAACGCAACAGCCGCTGCCTTGCCCGGGCTCATTGTCCCCGCCTGGCCCTCCTCGCCATTCCCATTATCGACTGGGACGTAGTCCTTGACCGTAACCCCGTCGATCGTCGTGTCAACCCCTTCCACGACCTGGTAGGTCGAGCCGCCGACGGTGATTCTCTGCATCTCTTGGCCGTTTGTCTCGGCTGGCGAGTCCCCGGGGAGCAAGACCACGCCGTGGCCTCCGATTACCGTCCTGCGGGTGTCTGACCGAGTGTTGAGCTGTCCAAGGGAGAAAGTCGAGGAAGGTTGTTTCACGGGGTCCTGAAAAGGGGTCAGTAACTTTAAGAGACCATTATGGCCAACAGCCCCGAATTGTGTCTGCATACTTTGCCCAAGTCAACGGTGAAAAGGCAGCCCAGCTGCAAACATTGCAAACTGCGTCAGCAGCACTCCGAGACCTAAGAGCTGGCTGAGAGGAAGCATGGTGACGGCGCCGACTGGAAGAAACGAGCCAAATGTCAACAACACTCGACTGTATTTCCTGATGTCAAGCAGAAACAGATAAGCCGAACCCAGCGGCGAGAACTGCTGACCGCCAAGTTACCTCGCATCGTTCTCCCTTCCAGTCCCGGGTTGGTGATGGTCCGAAACACAACCCAAACACACATCCCCCTTTTCCCACTTTTCCTCCATTCTTAGAGGGTTAGGGTTAAGATCCCTAACCCCTGAACCCTCCCACCAAAAATTTCCCCCACAGCAAAGGAGCTCTCAGTCACCTCCAGCGAAATAGCAACCTGGCTCAGAACAAACCATATCAAAAAACAAGCTTGCTTGATCGAATCCAGGTTCGAACTGGAGACCTTCAGTGTGTTAGACTGACGTGATAACCAACTACACCATTCGACCATTGAGGTTTGTTGAGGGTCGGGCCGGCACCGGAGTTTGTCACAGGGAACATGGCGGCTCCGGTGTGCCGGCGCTTCTCCGCGGCAAACCCAGGCCAGACCCGGAGAAAGGACTCGGCCGTTCGCAAGCAGTGAAGGAAGTTCTGGATGAGGCGCTTCGGCTGCCGTAGCATTGTCCGGACCGTCGAGGTGTCAACAGGGGGCTTGTGGAGAACTTGTGGTGCCTCGTGATGTCGACCATGGCAAAATCCACGATGCAAAGCATCCTGGGGAGAGCATGCAGGTGCCACAGAGAAATGTGCACATGCCACAACGACACTTCACACTAAGACACAGCCATCAAGAAGTCAAAGCAAGAGGAAGAAGAGACATATCATTCGTCTATCTTGTCGAAGCAGTCCAAACAAGCCCACCAAGCCTCGTCCCGTCCATCCTCCCCTGATAAGCGCGACGGTAAATGCCCAAGCAACAACCGGCTCACCAGAAAGAGAGTGGGGGAACTAGCCTGGTCCGCAGCCCGTCAGACCCTCCTTGCTGTCTCCCCCCAGAAAAAAAGTCTTTTTTTTAATCTTGTTTTTTGATGTGCCAACCCCTCCATGCCCAAGGTCCCTGCGTTCTGCCTCAGGTACATCGTTCCTTCCAGACGGCAGCGATGGTTGACGCAGAGGCGGTCGGATCTGGGTGGCGTTGCTTTGTCGAGTTTATCGTCGTCGTGTTGCCATGACACAGGCAGTGTCAGGCTCCAAAAAGTCGCGTCGAACTGCAACCTGTGATGCCATATCGTAGGCCGGGCAAAGGCAGATACGGTAGGCAAAGCCAGTGCCGTGCGTTCGTCAGGCGATCCTTTGGCAGCCGTGATGGCCGCCAAGATGGGTTCCTCCTCCACGGTCTTGCTGCCTTGCGCAGCCATCGTCCGAAAACCCTCCCCCACCCAGTCACCCATGCATCCACCCCCAAACGATCCATCGCTGATTTCCCGCCCATTCCCCATCCTGCGGTATCAGTTAGTCCTCCAAAATCCATCCACCCTGAAGCCCGGTCAAAGAGCGCCTGCCAGGTCAGGCAACCAGGCTTATATACCCCCTCACTCATTTTTGCTCGCCCCTCTCATGTCCCATCATCACCCTCCCAATGCTCCTCCATCCAGCCCACCAACCCGCCAAATCCCAACCAGCGCCCCACCGTAGCCGCGCACAGCAGCAAGTTCCCAGGAAGAGACGCAGCTCAAAACTGCCGCATCTTTCCAGCCCATCCATGCGCCAGCCACGAGCAGAAGCCAAACCCCAAGCAATAACCCCATAACAACCCAAAACAAACCCAGACGCCTCACGCGAGAAACACCACAAACGCCGTTTATATGAACCCCCATCCTTCCATAACCCCATACCCCCGCCGTTGAAAGGAACTCCGCCAGTCCACCAAAGCCTTCCTGAGACTGCTGACCATGCCCAATCCGTACGTTGATACCGGGTTCGTGCCGTTCGTCGTCGTCGATGAGAAGAGAGGACTCCAGAATTCGCCGGCCATGCATTGCACCCGCTATATCGCAGACAGACAGCGATGAAAACCCGCCGAGGAGTGGTGTCCGTCGAGGAAGATAGACTTGAGGTCGAGAAAAGGCGAACGAGCGGGGGAGAACGCCAAGGCAAAGGCGGAGCGGCCACCACACCCATCACCGAAACAGAGAAGAGCCCGTGTCCCGTGAAACCAGAAACCGTCCGCCGTCTATCGTGTCCATGTGATGCCGAGAAAGCGCATGTCGATTGTATCGCTCGTGAGAGATGATATGTCGGATATTAGGCGGAATAGTTGCGTGAGATTAGAGGAATGATACAACCGAGGATGTCGGAACCTCCTGGAACGCCCGCCGAATAGACTCAGGAGGGAGACGTCGTGGGGTAAGTGGCCGTTGTCGAGATGGTGATGTGCGGCGGTCGGAATCGAGGAGACCTAAGTATCCGGACTGGTCCTTGTCGGCAGAGAGAAAGTCGTGGTGAAGGCATGCGAAACAAAGAAAAATATGTACAATCCAACCAAGACACAAACAACATAACTCATACTCATGACATAACCCGCCCCAAGCACCAGAGGATGCGGAGAGAATTATGCTTACTGGGAAGGGGCAGGAGGCTGCCCAGGACCCTGCGGACGCCCACCACGCTGGCCGCCATAACTCTGGCGTCCACCCTGTCCCTGGAAGCCACGGCCGCGGCCGCCTCCACCGCGGTGAGATCCAGAGGGACCCCGGTTGCCCTGGTAGCCTCCACGACCCTGGGGGCCAGAGGGACCCGCACCGTTCTGGCGAACACCCTGCCCTTGCCAGTCCCCTTGGCCGGGAGCGACGGGCCTCGGCTGTGGTGCTGGGCCCTGTGATTGAACAGGGGGGTTCTGCGGCTGTTGTTGCTGTTCCTGCTGCGACTGCTGCTGCTGCGGTTGCTGCTGGATTGGCTTAAAGTTCGAGATGGGCCGCGGGATACTCTCCGGATTCTCATACACGTAAAGGCTCTTGTCGATGGTCTGCGGGATCGGGAGAATCTCGGTGCCGAGGTCACGCTCGATGTTGTACAGATTGAAGCGATCGTCCCAGTTGATCAGGTTGATGGCCAGGCCGAGGTGGCCGTACCGACCCGAGCGACCGATACGGTGGAGGTATGTCTCGGCGTTTTTGGGGAAGTCGAAGTTGATGACGACGTTCACGGCCTGGATGTCGATACCACGAGTCAGGAGATCGGAGCAGACGAGGTTGCGGCAGACGCCGTTGCGGAAGTCGTGGAACACGCGGTTGCGGGCCTGCTGGGCCATCTTGGCGTGGCTGTAGAAGCAGGAGTAACCGAGCTCGGTGATCTTCTTGGCGAGCAGCTCAACACGGTTGGTGGAGTTGCAGAAGATGATGGACTGGTTGATCTGCAGCTTGGAGAAGAGGGTGTTGAGGCAGTGCACCTTCTGCTTCTCCTCGACATAGGCGTAGTATTGCGTGATGCCGCGCAGCGTCAGCTCGTCCATGAGGTTGATCTCGTAGGGGCTGACCATGTTTTTGTCCGAGAAGTCCTTGACCGAGAGAGGGAACGTAGCGGAGAAGAGCATGACCTGACGGTCCTTGGGATGGAACTTCAGGAGCTGCTCAATGACGGGCGTGAACTCAACCGACAGAAGCTTGTCGGCCTCGTCCATGATGAACATGGGGCATTCGCTGAGATCGGCCACCTGCTTGCCCGCCAGATCGAGGATGCGACCGGGAGTCCCGACCACGATATGGACGGGGTCCTGCAACCGGACGATATCATCGCGAAGCCCAGTGCCACCAGTGGTAACCATGACGTTGATACCAAGATGTTTTCCGAGAGTCTTGCAGACCTGAGAGGTTTGCATTGCCAGTTCGCGGGTCGGGACGAGGATGAGACATTGGATCTTGGAGACCTTGGGGTTGATCTTCTCGAGGGCGGGGATGACGAAGGCGGCCGTCTTGCCGGTGCCGTTCTTGGCGCGAGCAAGAATATCGCGGCCGGTGAGGGCCACCGGTATGCTCTCTTCTTGGATAGGCGAGGGCTTCTCGAAACCGGCCTCGAAGATGCCCATGAGCAGGTCGCGCTTGAGGCCGAAATCTTCGAAGTCTAAGCCCTTGGTGTTGGTCACATCCTGCGAGGACGCAGAGTCAGCAGCTGCAGACCGAGATATTACTTCCAGCACGCACCTCTGTCTGTTGCCTCGTATCCTTGGCCGGAAGTCTGAGGTTCCTCTTCCAATCCTCCGAGCTCGAGCCCGAGCCATCACTGTCTGGTTAGTCCAGTCCAGGCAACAGGTCGGGGACAGCAACCAACCTCAAGGATGAGGCCTTGAGCTTGTCGATGAGACTGTCTGTCATTGTGGCCGTTGTAGAGGTGGTGTGTAGGTCGTATCAGGTGCGCAGGGAAAGGTGCGCAGGTGTTGTGCAGATGGTGGGATCTCGGGAATCGGAGGACAGATCGCACAAATCGAGGGTAGAGCGGTCGAAGAAGTCGTGGTTTCGGGTTCTGTGTGTTATTCTCGTCGAAGCATGCGCACAGAGACGCAACGATTTTTCGTCAAGGAGGAATGTAGAAAGTGGCGGACAGGTTGCTCGAGTGGTTATTGATTCAACTTGCGCCGGTGAATCGTTCTCTGCAGAGATGGAATTGGTTTTTCGTTCGGTAAAAACAGGCCTATGCAAGCCGTTTTGTTTATCGGTTTGGAAATCGGGGTTTGTTTGTGCAAAATCTGTTTCGAGATTGTCGAAGCTGGCGGGGAAGGCGAGGCAGCTGAACCGTCTTTTGCGCTCTTGCCAAAAGTTGAGGTTGAAAGGAGTTTCGGGGTCACGTGTTGCTCAGGGTCCCAGGCCCCGGCCGCCACCTGGACGACCGTGGCTTGGCAGGTGGCTGCAACTGATGACCCTTCAATTGCCGGCTGCACCCGACCCGCACCAACTTTGGATGACCTCAGTGGGATCGCGGGGACAACGTTCGCAGCTTCGACAACTCGATTCGAACCGCATCCTGCCGACTTCGTAGGACCCTTACCGGCACGATGGTGTCGAGTTACCCAAGCATGACCGCCCCGATCTGAAACGATGCTCCCCAAGAAACCACCACTAGCTGCTTTCCCGAGCAGTAGCAGCCTGCTGCCGGCATTCCACCCCTCGACGTCGGTCGCTCCACCATGCTGGCCGCGGGACCGCCGGGGGCGGCAACACAGGTCGTACGCCTCCGTCCACGACGGCAACCCGAGCCAGAGCAAGGGGCACGATGCCAGCCATCCACCGAAATGGCCATCCTCCGCTCGCCCTACCCCCTACGAGATTCTCGGGCTCGCGCGGGACGCCCCCTACAGCAAGGCCCGATACTTTGAGCTCGCGAAGCTCTACCACCCTGACCGCCGCCATCACACTTCAGACGACGGCATCTCGCATGTGACCAAACTCGAGCGGTACCGCCTCGTCGTCGCAGCCAACGAGATCCTCAGCAACCCGCAGAAGAAGCGCATGTACGATCTGTACGGGATAGGATGGCATGACCCGGCCGATGTCCACGCAGGACAGCAGGAAGCGTATCGGGCATGGAGGCAGGATCCCAGCGGGAACGCGATGAACGGGACCTGGGAAGACTGGGAGCGATACTACCAGCAGCGCGACGGCACCGGCGAGAAGCAGGAGCAGGTGTTTACGTCCAACCTCGGGTTCATGGCCATCATCTCGTTGTTCTTGATCGTGGGCACGTGGGGGCAGGTGACGAGGGCGGGCACCAACTCGGTCACGCTGTTGGAGATGCGGGACCAGAAGCATGCTGCGATTAGCAAGGAGCTGCGCGAGCGGCAGATGCAGCGGCGCGGGATGGACCGGGAGGGCAGGGTCGAGAGTTTTCTCCGGCAGCGAGAGTTTGAGAAGTGGGCGTATGACCCGCCGGGGCATGGGCTGCCAGCTCCCCAGGACCGGCCGTCGGGCTGATGCCGTTGGGTCCTGAGTTTGTGTTTGACATCGCAGCGGCCCAAAATACAACTCCATCGTGGTTTGCTTGTTGCCAGTCTGTCATTTGTGGGATTGTCCAAGTTGTTAGGAAGGGGATATCATCGATCCGGCCCCCAGTCAAAGCTATTCCTAACGTAGTAGCTCGCTAACGCAAGCCAACGCGTTGCATGTCTGCCGCATCATCACATAGATCAAGCCCACAACAAGAGCGGCAGCCGCTCCAGGCATGATCCAGAGAATCTTTGGGCGAGTCCGTCTCCGGATGGAATGAGAGCCAAGCCGCATGGGAGAGGAGGCGTGGGATGGCCCAATTTAGTATCCGGCTGACGCCTCACAGAGGCAGCTTGACACCAACCAAAGACCAAAAAGACCTACCTTGACGGGCTGGCGCGATTTTTCGCACCTCATGGCTCAGCCTGGAAGATTTTCAAGGAATATGATAAACACATGAATTTCGTCTGATGGACACGTGTGAAAAGCGATGCCACGGAAATGGCAATGTTGGTGCGCTGCAAAAAGGATCGAGGCTGCAACCTGAACTCGGCCTGTTCAAGAGGTGCAAAAAGATAGAAGCTGCCGGAAAAAAAGCGTCGTGTGTATAAATACTATGTAAGGGAAGTGGGTCCACTTCGGTACAGTGTGCAACGCGTCTTAGCCTGCACTGTGCTTCCACATTGCGTTGTACAGTCAGCCGGGCCTAGGGTTACGAAATTTCAAAGGGGGGGGTCCATTTCATGAAATCGAAATGGGAGCTAGAGAAATTCTAAAATTTCCACTTTTCAACTAAACTCTTTATAGTAGGCGGTAACAAGAGGGTTAGGGTTATATCAGAGCTTCTTTGTGCGCTAGCCGGTTCTGCCGCCCTACATTTTCACTTCTATAAGGCGATAGAAATACGATAAATATATAACTACCTTAATAGATAATAGGTTATTGGTATCCTTATATTATATATGTACTAGACGAAAAAGGGTCCTAAGACTTCGTTCAAGGCAAGATTCGCTACGATGCCCTAGATTATAGCTAAATTAGGTGTATTCCTAGATATCTTGGCCCTTCAAGACCTAGGTAAATAGCTAAAATTGCTGGCGTCGCTTCCCTCGTCAGTCGCGCGGCCCTCCGCTACGCTACGGGGCGCTTCCTTCCTCTCTCCGCTCCTGGCAATTTTCCCGTCCCTGCCGGAGGACAATTCGCGTGATGCAATGTTAGTCAGCGGAGAGCGAAGCGCCAGAAACCTGTCTGTCGGACAATGCTCCCGTACAATATAGTTCTATTGAAGTCTATGCTGCTAGCTAACCACTCTCAAACCCATTACCCTCCTCCTCGCTGCTCTCCTGCAAGACAGACTTATCCGAGAGATTATTATCGTCAATATCCTCCAAGACCTGTAGCTGCCTTGCGGCGTAGTCTAGTAGCTTCATCTTCATTGCCGGTGTAGGCGGCTAGCAGTACACCCTGCTACGGTCGAATGAGTTCTCGAGCAACAGACCGCCGAGTATCTTAACCTAGGAGATAGCTACGTAGCAAAGGCCGGAAGCAAACTCCGGCATAGAGATGTCGGAGACCGCCTTGTCCAGTGTAATGCCTTGCGACTTGTAGACGGTGATTGTATAGCTAACGACGAGCGGGAACTGCTCCCTGTAATAGGAGTCGCCGCCGATTATGAAGTCCTGCCGCACTTGGAGGATTGGGACTACTAGCTTCTCCCCGCTACGGAGCGGCTCCCCGTCCGGCATAGTAAAAGACGGGCCGGCGTACTCGTCGAAAGCCACTATAACAACCTTGGGCGGGTCCTGTAGGACGTCGGCACCCTCCTACTACGATATGTCGTAGACCGTACCCTACGCGCCGTTGACGAGCCCGACATTGCCCTAAAGGTTCCGCGTTAGCATCACCCTATAGCTAACACTTATAGGTAGAGTCTTGACTAGGTTGCCGGCTAAAGGAGATGAAACCTTGTCTGCTCTATTACCCTCGTACGATACATCCGCCAGTATAGCGGGGCTAGCTAGGCCAAGCATGTGCTCGTAGTTGTACTTGTTAACCTAATCCCTAGTAGGGAAGATATAGAGCGCGTTATTGAAGCTATCGACCTCGTCGGGGGAGAGCTTAACTAAGCATCTCGAGCTAAGAAGCTACTAAGAGGCCACCGACATGTCTTACTTACGTAGCTCTTCGAGGGCACGACGAAAAGGGGCCTAGTCCTTACCCTACTACTACTATATCGTTGTCAAAAATACGGTCTTAGTAAACGAGCGGTACGTATTGCGTCCAACGATCTCGATGTCCTTTAGGTCGTCGACTATCGAGTATAGCGGCTTGTTAAGGACGGGGGGGAGCTAGAAGAAGTCGCCAACGAGGATGACGCTAAGGCCGCCGAAGAATTCGTCTCGCCGCTTGGGGCACACTTCTCGAAGGCGCTAGTCGATCCATCTAAAGGTCTTAAGACCAAGCATGCTCTTTTCGTCGATTACGAGGTAGTGTACGTCCCTAAACCGCCGCTACAACGCTCTAAGGACCGTCGGTATCTCCGATAGCGAGCGGAGATTACTATCGATAAGGAGCTAGAGCAAGGAATGTAGGGTCTACCTACCGATTTAATTGCTCGCTACGCCTATTGGGGCTATCCTAATAATAGGAGAGGGTCGGCCGTAAGTAGCCGCCTTAGCCTAGAGGTAAGAAGATACTACCTTTACTATATACGACTTTCCTATCCTACTACCCCCGTCGATCTATAGGCAAAGGGGCGGAGGCTTATCGCCCCGGCTCTTCGCCCTATAATAACGTATAATCGTATTATAGACTAGCCGCTACTCGGGATTTAGGGTATCTCGAGCCTCGAGGGGCAACTCCTCTACATCGTAGTTATCCGAGTTATCTCTACGGAGCTATACCTAATAGTCTCCGGTAGTAAAACCCTCGTTATAGTAGCGAGCGATATACAGTGTCTAGTCGTAGTTGTTGTCGATATTCCGACGGCCAAGCAGGTCAGCCTCTTCTTAGGAGAGCTCTATATCGGGAACCTACTAGGCAATCTCCTGCTAGTCCTCGAGAGTAATGTCATCGACCCTATCCCCTAGCTCAAACTCCTCTTCGTCTAGCAACGGAGTAGGCTCGTCGACAGTGCTATAGTAATCGTTATCGTAGTCGTAGTAGTCGAGGCAGTACTAGTAAGTAGCAACGTAGTCGAGGAACTCCCGGTCGTCGAACTCGAGTAGCTTTGCTAGGTCACAATAGCGGTAGTTAAAGAGGAGCTTAACGTAGTAGAAGTCGGAGAACTACTAGTAGGATCGTACTAGCTTATACCGCGGAAAGTAGTTAAGCACCCTTAGCTTTACCGGAAGCTTCTAAATCGCCTACTTAGCCGGGTTCTTATAACTAAAGTTCTAGTCTTACAAGGACTTAATGTAGGAAACATCCTCTATCTAGTTAGGCCGCCGCAGATACTTATCGTAGGCCGTCTAGGACTTCTCGACGTCGCTATCCTCTATAATGTCAATCGGGCGAGTCTGCTTGTCGCGGGGCCGGTAGTCGACGCTCTACACTACCCGGCTATCCTCGTAGAGAGGGAGCCCTAGCAGGATATAGCAAATCTTCTAGGCGGAGTAGTCCCTCTCCCTAATAAGCTTGTTTATAAGCTTCGACATAAAGGAAACTATCGAGTTGTAGTCCGAGATATAGGGGAGAATGCTCTTAGCGATCTACGCGTATATGCTCGTCTACGCCTCGGACTTGCTATAGTACTTAGTAGCGTAGTTAATTACTACCTCCTTGCTCGTATAGGGTGAGCAATCGATGTTCGCCAACTAGTAGAGAGCAATAAGCGGGTTGTACTAGTTAAGGTAGATATCATTACGCTCGGCTTTAAACGACCACCACCCCTTCCTAGGCCTCTTAATGACCTCGGCGACCTCCCATATTAGGCAGGGGAATAGGAACTAGCAAGTAGGTACTAGCGGCAGCTAGTCCTCTATAGCGCTTTCTTCTATAGCGCCCCTAGCGCGCTTAGCATCCTTCTTAGTAACCCGCAAGTAGTAGGTCATCGAGCAATAGTGCTTCTAGCACTAGTTGATAATCCGGTTTAGCCACTCCTAAGTCACCTCCATCTCGAAGGGGTCGATAGATAGAGGATTGCCCTCGTTAGCACCCTAGTCTAGCTATAGGTTGACCGTAGTAACGTGGTAGCCCTAAACCCTCGTAAAGCGTTCTCTCAACTCGGGGGTCGATATGTCGGGCGGTAGGCCTCCCTTAAACTAGTAGAGCCCGTACAAGTAGCTACTACCGCGGCCTTACTATTCGTATCGGGACTAGAAGTCGGCGAGGTTGAACTTCTTTTTAAGCACGATGTCTTGGAAGAGCGTGTTCCGCAAGTGGAAGTGCTACGCGGCGATATACGGGTTCTTACGTAGTAACTAGCGCGATTTAGCTATATGCCTCGGCTCGTCGAGAGTCTTCTACTCCTTGTACTCTAGTATATAACGGTAGAGACACTACTAATATAGGTCGGCCGGGCTAAGCGTAATAAACGTAGATAGCACCCTAAGATAGTACGTAAAGGACTTGCACTCGCGACGACGACGGTACTAAAACGGACGTGTGCCCTTAATGACACTAGCGAAGCGAGAGATCCAGTTAAGAATAGCCTAGGCCTCGAGCGTATTCGGGTCGGCAAGGGCCTTCTAAAGGGCTTGCTTAGTAAGAGGTATACTATTAACGTAGTACTTGCTATATCCCCTAGCCTACTACTATATAAGGGTGTTTAAAGCGATAAACTAGAAGCTATAATGCCTAGCGAACCGCCTATCCTCCTACTCTATAGCATGCTAGATATAATCCTAGTAGGAGATATTATGCTACCTAAGCTCGACAAAGTTCGCAACTCTATTTAGGAATAGCGTTGGGCAAGCTAACGAGAGTAGCGCGTACTTCTAGTTAAACTCGTCGAGGGGGGTATAGCGGATAGACGGCATTTGTAGCTAGTAAGCGACCTATAGAACGGCTAGCTAAAGTAGTACCTACTCGCTAGTATCCTTAGCCCCTTCGCTAATGCAGCCTCGAAGCTAGTTTAGCTCCAAGTCGTAGATAAGTAGGTTAGGTACAGCGGCCTCGTCGATAGCCTTAGTATCGTCTCCCTCCTCCTCGATAAGACTAGTATCTATAGGTAGTCCCCTAAAATCCTTAACCTCGTAGATATTTAGCTTGTCGAAGACGTTGCCGTCCTCTAGTAACTAGGAGAGGTTGTCGTAGTTCTATATAAAGTCTACGTATCCTAGGTAGTGGTCTACAAGGTACCTAAGCTATACCTCAATAGTAGCTCGACAAATCTAGAAGTGGTTGCGGAATTGTCGCGTTATCTGCTCGACGCTTTCGGACCTGCACGGACGGAGGATTACAATGTCCAAATCCCTAGAGAGCAAAGGAAGCTTAGAGTACACCTTTCCAACATCGTATAGGAAGTGGACGATATACCCTCGATACTTATATTACTAGCCTTATACCTAAAGCGCATTAGCTTACAAGCTCTACTACAAGGATGTATTACATACTGTATAGATGTTAACGCTAATATAGACACGCGCGATAAAGAGCTTCTCGAGCGGTTCCAACTTAGGTAGGTAGTCTAGGACAGACCTAAAGTCGAGGTTATTAGTAGTAGAGAAGAAGAACGGCTCGTCCTAACACCTCTTATTGTCCTTATTGTAGCATCGCTTGCAGATACTATTACCTATTAGTTTAATATTAAACTACCGCTCTTTACACCGCGGACATCGTTGCATCTCCTCTATAGTAAGCGCCTCGTCAAACTCCCGCTTAATAGCAATGTCTTCTAGCGACAATAGGGACTCCTAGTCGTCGCCCGAAAACTATAGGCTAGGCTCGTCGAGATTATAGGGAGGGGGCTCGTCGGTACAAGAGGGGCGGCCAACTAGGTTACGTACATTTCGAGGATATCTACGCAAGGTAGGAGGCTCGTCGTCGCGTACAAGCTAGGGGCGCCTACGCGTATGCCCTAGAGACTATAACGACGATCGCAAGGGAGGCGAGCGACGTATTGGCCGGCCTATACAAAGGAGTTGCGGCTAGGAAAGCTACGAATTATCCTCGCCTACTCCTATAGTGCTCTCTCTCTAGGCGGATAGAAGGAGGCTATTATCCACATCGTCTAACTATTGTTAACGAAGTAGCCTACTTATAGTAGGGGTCTAGGATAGCTCCTCCCTATACCGGCGCTCGACACGATGCCATCATTAGATAGCCGAGATCTCTGTACAAGTAGCTACTATCTCTAGCGTATTCGTATCGACGCGACTACCCTCGTAGTATATACCGGTAAGAACCCGGTAAGTAAGATTTTGCCGTTACAGAAGTTGTACTAGCTCGGGCAAGGCAGGGAGAGTAACTAGGCTACGGGCGATCGCACTTGCTACTGAAATCCGGGCGGTCGAAGCCGCCCTCTATACAAGTTAGCTACTAGAAACGGAAAGAAGAGCTAGAAGTATAACCTCTATACGGCGTCGGTCTCGACACTTAAGACAGTCTACAACAACTCTACTATTCCCCCAACGATCGTAAAAATAATCGAGAGGCTTCTCGACACTATAGCTATAGTACACCTTCTACGGCGGTAGCGTCGAAACACCCTCTATCGAAACAGTAAATCCTAGCTATAACGGGTAAGAACTAATAACGAAAAGGATAAAGGACGGGAATCGCGTCTAGCGATAGTAGGAAGGAGCGACGAATATAATACTACGACGATGTTTGTATTTGCTATAGCGATGTTTGTATTTAGGTGCATCAAGCAAACAGTCCACAGCGACGATGTTATTAGGCGTAGCAGGCTCGGCTATCCTCGTATACAACTAGCATTGTAGTCGTGGGGGGCACGGGCCTTTTTTAGACGCGGGGCCTATACGCGGGGCATCCGAACGGGCATTTTACGGGGCGGCGAGGCCGCCCGCCAATCCGTACACGCCGATAAGGCGGACCCGCACTTTTTTATCAATTTTCGCCTATTTTCCTATAGTAATTTCCTCGAGTTTCAGAACAAAATTGTCCTCTAGATAGGATTAGCCTAGGTATAGGCCTAGTTTTCCTAAAATTTCTACGTAGTATAGAAAGGAAATATTTACAAGAGTAAGTAGAAATACGTAATTAGTAAATTTCATTTCGCTACCCTAGTATTACGGCAGTAATAGGCAAAGTTGGGTATAACTGTCAATTGCGATAGTTGTACGAGGGAAGGAACTATAGCTAGCTACAAAGCGCAGGGAAAACCCTATACGCGGGGCAAAGCACAGACCAACCTACAAGCCCCACTCCAGGGCTTATAGCTCCTAAGTACAGCTACCCTAACCCTAGCTACACACGTTATAGGGACCATCCTATAACACCTAGCCAGGCCAAAACTCTTAGTAAACTAAACAAACTAGACCTAAAGCTACATTTTATTCATTTAGCTTATCTATAGTATCATTCAATTTATTCAAATCCGTTTAAACGCATTTAAACGGCCCTATATTCCTAGCCCTAGCTACCTAATGGTGTGGCTTAGGGGGCAAGGTAGCTGGTGAGGTGGCGGGCCTACGTACCTACGTGGCCAGAAAGCATTTTGCGGTGTGCTAGGCAAGCCGGGCTGCCAGCTAGAATACGGTCTTGACGTGTTAAATATAACAACCCAAACAAGGAGCCGTATTTAGCTCCAAATGAGGCCAGTTTGGGGTTCAGTTTTGGTTCCGTTTGCTAGTGTTTGGTTTGTTGAGGAGCCTTGGCCAGGTGCGTGACAACAATCCAACCCGTTAGCTGGATCCAGGTGATGGAATAATGTACTCAGGTAATTTAGGTCGCTGAGTCTAGTTCTCCTTTTTTACCTTGCCTTGTCATCTTGCTCGAGAACCCCAAATGCAAAAGCATAAGAACAGGAAGAAAGGAGAGGTGGATAAAGGATGAGGATTGAGGATTTTCATGTTTTCTCCTACCTTCGCGGCCTCTTTCCAAGAAGACACAGTAGTATTCATTTGTTCTCTGCTTTTCCTGGGAGAAAGCAGGCCCAAAGGAGGTTTTGGGGAAAGGGGGCAACTTGGAGATGGAGTGAGTTGGAGTGGGAGAGAGGGAAGAGGTGAGGACTGGGACTGGGAGGCACTGAGGCAGCGAGTGGAAGAAAGAGGTTCTGTCTTCTCCTTGCCAGGCGCTTTATATAGCGTCTAAGACACTTCGATGGCAATGGGTCTTTTTAACCCGAGACAGATACACCGGGTTTGGATTGAGGAGTCGTCAAACGTCACCTCTTTCTCGGGTCCCCCTGTCTCAGCAGGTCCTGGCACAGTTGTCTGACTCCCCGAACTCTCAAAAGCTTCACTCAGCAAAGTCTCTGCCTACAGTCCGCCGGTCTTTAGGTCTCTGCCCTAGCTTCCATCCGATCCTGTGTTGACTGCCAGGGCAATTCTCTGTCCCGGTAAGCACTTGAGCCGAGCGATTCACACTCGTCTCTGCTTTCGCTGCTTTCGAAGTGCACCAATTCTTCTCCTCTTTCTCCTTCCTCGCCTCAACCAAGAAGCACAGCCAAACAAATAAGCTGCCTTTTGCAACCAACATCGTCTTCTTCCTCTTTCACATCACAACATCACCGATCGGATCCTCTTATCGACACTCGACAATGGCATCCAAGAACGAAAGCGACAACCCCACGCGCAACGAGCAGCCGGTCGCGCAGGAGGGTGACGTCCAGCCGCCCGTCCAGCAGCCCGATCCGACTCAGCCATATATGTCCCTGTTCCCCCGATTCCCCGCTGAGATTCAGCAGAAAATCTTCCTCGAGGCAGTCAACGAGCCTGCCCTGCATTCAATCCAGGCCGACCGCAAGACCGACATGGTCAATCGCATGTGGTATCTCAATTTCACCGCCATCACCAAAGGCCTGGACAAGTCGGGCTACAGGGTTGTCGAGAAGCTGAAGCTCGTCAGCCCTGCCGCGGCCGAGGCAATGCGCGTGTTCCAGCACATCATTAGGAACAAGGACCGTGAGGCGCGTCTGCCTCTCAAGCTGCTCGACATCCCCTTCGACGCGAGCGACGACGTGGTTCACATCCAGATGAACAAGAGCTACCTGCCGGGCTTCTTCCACTCAGAGCTGCAGTTTCTCAACGGCTATACCTTCAACAGCGCCAGGATGACCACCAAACTCGGCACCGTTCAGAAGGTCGCGCTGAGCTACCGCGACCGGGACGACCACTGCTCCTCGTGGAAGGCCAGCTTCCGCTGCCCCGAGGACCCGCTCGACGGCAGCGAGCACAAGGTCCATGTCCAGGGCTGGTGGAAGATGTGTCCGCAGGAGGTGTGCGGCCTGCTAAACTGCTTCCCCAAGCTGCGGGAGTTCTACCTGATCCTCGAACCCCCCCGCACCAACTGCTCCAAGGGCCGCCTGGAGGCTTACATCAAGAACTTCAACACCCGTAAGTTCAAAAGACCACTTCCACCCCAATCTGCTCTTCTGCAAGCACTAACCCTCTCACGTACAGTGGCCTCCACCTCCCCCCTCAAGCGCTCCCTCTCGCGCTTCACCGCCTCCGGCCACACCTACATCGAGGTGCACCCAGCCCTGTGCAAGCAGCTGTCCCGCGACCGCAGCCGCTTTGAGTCCTTCGAGATGGTCTACGTCGCCGGCATGCGCGCGCTGCTCGACCAGCTCAAGAACCGCTACTTCCTGCGCGACGCGGACCCGACCCTGCACCCGATGGAGCGGGCCCAGCAGGCGGCCATGTACAGCATGACGCTGGCGGAGAGGAAGGCGCTAGTCTGTAAGATCTTGGTTGGTGTGCCGGATGAGAAGATGGTGGGCTGGGAGGGGGAGGAGAGGGTGGCTGTGAAGGAGTTTTTGGCCGGGGTTTGAGTTGGACTTGGGTTTTCCTTGGTCTTGGGGCATGGTGTTTCGTTGAGCTTGATTCCTACTGGTAACCTTGGCGCTTGGGATTGGATTTGGGGGCGGCGTTGGGGTTGGGAGGCATCTTGGGCTGGACTGGATCGGGTTTATTCACGGATTGGTCATGGATCTGCGGTTATGGGCTCGACAGGCGTTGATCAATGATCACGGTGCATTTCGGGACTTCAGCGTGTTGGGCCGGAAGCGTTGAGAGTTTCTGGCTAGCGTAAGGTCCTCTACAGCGAGAGCCAGAATGAAATGGCAATGAGGCATGATCGAAATGACAGGATTCCATCTCACCATGACAACCTGGGATGCTTTACGTTGGTAGCGCAAATTATCCTGACACCGATTTGTTCCTTGTAAGTCGCGATTGAACCTCCTTTCTTTTCTTTTCTTTTTCTCCCTTTCCTTTTTTTTTTTCTCCCTTTCCTTTTTTTTTTCTCTTTCCTTCTTTTTCTTTTCTTTTTTTTTTTGACTCGGGATCTGGGACTCTGTGGCAGCATGCATTTCATGTTCTCGCGTGTGGGGATCGCGCGTTTGTGTGGCCCCCTCAATTCCTTTTTAGGCAACTATGTAAATAAACATTAAAAAGTGGGGCATGCCGTTGCTGCCTGCACGGCGACAGGTTCATCGTCCTTTCCATTGACCCGCTCTTTCCGAGCACTCTCTCATTCTCCGATTTTTGTCTCAACTTCGACCTTTGTTCGATTCGTCCACAAAGATGGACGACAGGTTGGATCTCCCAATCGCCCTCCGGCGCACCCGTCGGAGTCTCAACCCATGCAAGCAATCGCCATGCGCCTCACCAGCGCCGCCCGCTAAAGCGCCCCAGGCTGTGCACACGCCAAAGAACAGAAAGACACGCGTCCGGTTCTCGGATCCTGGCCCAAAGTCCGGAGGGACTGCCGATGGGCCCTCGGCCTCAACCACGGGCTTGACACCCATGCTCTCGCGAGCCTCCCTCTTCAGCACCCGGTCAACACGCCGTCACTCCACCCCGGCTCGACTCCGATCTCCATCAAGCGGCATCACCCCGAATCTGGACTCAGATGGCTCCCCATTCGGCGGTGAAATCCGCTTTCTGCCGCTTCGCCAAGTCCTCGACGGCCGCGTCAAGCGCCGCATCCGGCGCAATGGCCTCAGCGAGGAGATGAACAGCATCGCTGCTGAGAGGAAGCGACGAGCTGCCGAGACCAAGGCCGAGATTGAGCGGCTCAAGGCAGAGCTGGCCGCGAGAGATGAGGAGATTGAACGGCTGCACGACGAGACCGTGGTGCTGGACACTGACCGTGTCTGGGCGCTGGAGCAGGAGGTGGTAGAACTGAAGAGGGAGCTGGCCAGCCGGTCGGGTGTCCAGCAGGTTCCGAGCAGTCCGGCTTATGGGTGGGCAAAAGCAGCCCGCCATTTCCATTCCGAGGACTTCATGGACCTAGAAGTTGGGGACGCCGAACAGGACTTCGGGGATGTCGACGAAGACTTCGGGGAGGCCACAAGAGGCGAGCTGTTCTGCAGCACTCCGACTCGCAGAATGCGGGCTTCTGCGTCATTCCCAACGCCACCGGCCACGAGTCCCGAGCCACAATTACCGCAGACGCCTTGCAGACGGTTGCCAACTCCACGTTCCAGCACTGGCGTACAGGCCTCCCTCCCGCATCCTGAGAGGCGCCATTTGGAGGAGGAACTCGAGACACTTCAGCTTGAAGTCACCAAACTGACGGCTACCCTAGAGTCTTACGCCGCTTTGACCTCTCGTCTTTCGGATAAGCTTGCGCCGTTCGCTTCGCCCCCGCCATCCGAGCAGCAACCAGCTGACGGTTCTGATCTCGAAGCGCATCTCACCACCGTCCTTCAGACCCTGTCCGACCGCGCTGCGGCCCTTGCGGAGCTGGACTCGTCCTTAAAGACCCTCGGCTTCCCCGGCTCAGATGGCTTCGAAGTCATTGACTCCCTCCACTCCGCCTTCCGCTCTGCGCGCCTCGAGCTAGAGTACCTCACGCCAGGCGAGATTCCCCTCCCCCTCGCAGGCGCAGGCGCCGAGGTGCTTGACCTGGTCCTCACCCAGCTCCGGGACCTCGCCAAAAAGAACCGCGACGCAGAAGACAGCATCGACGAGTACCACGCCATTGAGGTCTCCTTGCGGCAACAACTCAACGCGCGCGTAACCGCAATGGATAGCCTCGCCGGCCGCCTGACTGTTGTCGAGCGAGAGTCCCGCGAAAAAGACGCGCGCATCGCCGACCTCGAAGTCGGCCTCGACCGGCTAAAGACTGCAGCCCGCGCATACACCCGGGACATTTCGGAGCTCGAAGGTCTTGTCCAGCGTTTGGAAGCCGACCTCGTGACTTCCAACTCGGACCGCAACACCGCTACCGCCGCTTTAGCCGACAAGGCTTCCGTTATTTCCTCTCTTGAGAAGCAACTCGCCACCGCCCTCGCCCAGTCGAACAACCTCCAGTCTGAGCTCTTAACGCTCGCAAAAACCCACGCCCAAACGCTCGCTGCCCATAAGGAGGAGATATCCTCGCTGACACAAACCCATGACGCCGCCCTCACCCAGCGCGATACACGCATCGTCGAACACAGTGCCGAGCTGGAGCGAGTGGAGGGCTTGCTGCGCGAGGCGCAGGAATCGGTGCAGAAGCTGACGGCTGAGAACGGTCGGTTGGTGGAGGCGAACGTCACACTCAAGGAGGAGAATACGCGGAGAAGGAGGACGGCGGAGGAGGTTGTTACGGGCATGAGGGCCGAGCTGGAGAAGGTTATGAAGATGGGTGAGGGATTTTTGGGTCGTCTCAGGACTGACAACGACGCTGGGGCGGGTGAGAATGGGGAGAGAAACGAGGATGAGACAACCCTGCTGGAGGAGGAAGGCGTAAGTAAGAGGGTGGTGGAGATTGAGGGTGAGGCTGTGTCTGAGAGGGAGAGGAAGAAGAGAAAGTATGATAGTGGCGTAGGGCTTTTGGATGAGGAGGAAGCTGACGGGGCTGAGTAGACGTTTTGGATATCGGTGTGCTGGCAGGGGGTTTTGAGATCCTTCACTTTGGATATATTAAGTTAATCATCTTCGAGAACCGGCAAGACGCCGCAGTCTAACAGAACAAGCCAGGTCAGTGAACACAACTCGCAACCGATAATCGCGGACACTTCTATTACGGATCTCTATACCTTAGTCTGGTACTTCTCTCCCCAGCTCACGCTACAGTCATCCCCCCATCGCTCACCGAGGGGGCCGGGGGACACTCCGCGTATCCACCAGCTCAACTTTGATCACTGGGTAAGGCTCACCGCCATCCAAGCCCAGTGCCCGGCTCGCCTCCTCCAACAGACCGCTCTCGTTCTTCCAGCACTCCACCGCGCGCGAAATAGTCCGCTGAATCCCCTCATCTCCACGCCAGACCTGTAACCCAGCCAGCCGTGCCAGTCGCCGCTCATCCGACAGCTCGATCAAGACAGCCCGCTCCTCGCCAAACAGGCCAAACAGCCCAGACCTGCCGGCATCCTCGGGTCCGATATACAACAAGATGTCCTCCACCACGACCGGCCACGCCCGCCGCCGGATCCGAAGTCCAGCATCATCAGCACCGTCACCACTGACACCCCCGCCGTCAGCAGCTTCTTCATCACCACGAGCATCCCCATTTGAGTTGTTCTCAATCACCCACCTCCAATCACCCACCTCATTTCCAAACGCAACAGCCACACCACCACCACTATCCCTCCCAAACACAGTCCCGCACAACAACTTCCGCTGCAACTCCCTCCACAGAACCCGATACCGCAAAAACACATTACAATCCACCAACAGCGTATCAGTCCTCGGATCAAACCAACTCCCCGCCCCCATCCACGCCAGATCCAACTCTCCAACCCCCTTCCGCCGCGAGAGCGCAACAGCCCTTGCCTCGCGATTGACTTGGGAGATGATGGGTGACTCCGGCTCGGCGAGGGCGCGGTAGAGGAGGGAGTTGATACCCTGTGTCGTGCCGGGGCTTGTTGGGGTTGTGGGCGTGGTGTTGCTGGTATTGGTGGAGGTGGTGGTATTGGTATTGGTGGAGGTGGTGGTGGTTGGGTGGCGGGGGAGATGGGTGTGGGCGAGAGCGAGGACGCTGAGCGGGATGATGCGCTGGGGGAGGCAGAGTTCCCAGATCATGAGGCGGAGTTCGAGGGGGAGGTGGCGGAAGCGGGGGAAGTGGGTAGGGGTGGGTGCATGTTGCGCGCTGGGGGTTGAATTGGGGGTGGACTCGGGGGTGGTGGTGGTGGCGTTGTCGGTGATGGTGTCGGTGTTGCTGTCGGCGGTGGTGTCAGCGGTGGTATTGGCGGCGGTATCGGTGGTTGTGTCGGCAGTGTTGTCGTCGGTGGTAGTTGGGGCTGGGGTTGTAGTGGTTGGGGGGGTGGGGGTTTGGTTCGCGCTGGTCTGAGTCATCGTGCCGCTGGTGGTGGGATCTCGTGGGTGAAAGAATGTTGATACAGGAGAGTACAGCTGTTTGGGGCTCGGTTGGTCCTCCGGGGACAGGTAACATGTTGCGTGTCGAGTATGATGATGCGAGTTGCTGATGACAGCTTGAAGGCAAGGTGGTAAGAGTTCGACAACCAAGCCACGTGGAACTGGCGGGTCCAAGGAAACTCCGTCAGAGCTACTTCCATTTTGCGGACGTTAGGAAGCGGCCCGAACGGAATGGAAATGGAAGGATGTTCACATCAAATGGGTACATGTACAGGGAGCTGAGAACGTGGCAGTTGTGAGTCAGATTCGGGCTCAGATGCGATGTGGTTAGGAAGGAATGACACAAGCAAGATCGAAGGACTTGGATAAGATTTGAAGATACTGCAGCGGAGAAGCTGCTAGCTGGCGATGACGACGGTTGAGGTAATAATCGAGCGCGGAGAGATCACTGGCATAATACGAAGACGAACATCAACAACCCAATCATCCGCTGAAGGTGGCAGAGCGCAAGATGAGGTACAATATGTGCGGCAATGTGTATTTTCGTATTCCTGAAGGAATTTAAATGACGGCTCAAGTTTGTTCACGTCCGAGTACCTTACCTGGTCCCCTCCTTTGGCTCCCGCGGTTGCACCAAGGAGGTAGATCGGGTCCATGATCTGGAGACTGGAGCTCACATCACCCTGTCTCTGCTCAAGCGGCACGGTGCACGTGGGTGTTGCTGCTCACATCTCTTCCGCTGCATCTAACCATACTTAAGCATATAATCTGATTCCAGGTTCTACCTGGTTGTCCATCTGTTGGTGCATGACTTGGACTAATTGATGGCTTTCGACATTATTCCCTGATATCCTTGCCTTTCTTCCCCTTCCCTTGGGTATCTCTTCTTCCTTTTTAGCTTTCTTCTTCTTCTTTTTGTTTAAATACTCTCTTTTCTTTTCTTCTCTTTCTATTGAGACTACTATTCTATTTTCTTTTCAAGGGAAATGGAAGCAACAGTAAAAAAAAAGAAAAGAAAAAGAAAGAAAGAAAGAAAGAAAAAAAACGAAAAAGAAAGAAACAACAAAGCTTGGGTGTGATCAAGCCCGCAAATATGATTCGCTGCGCTTACAAAGATGGAAGCTACCTCAACTGGTGGGGCTCCCCTTTGGCGCCGCGCCGGGCCCGGACCGCCGGGAACCCTTCGACGAGGGCCTCTACAACGACATCTACAACTGGATTGCGCATGTCCGGGACGGGGAGGTGCCGATGCTCAGGCGAGCGCTGGGCGAGGTCGCAAATCCGCAGGGACCACTGCCGTGGTCAAAGCTACAGGCGGAAGAGAGTGCTTCGATCGTCCCTCAGTACGCGCGGGAGTGTGCCATCCACCATTTTCAGATGCTGTGGTGAGAATTGTTGGAGTAAGTGACGCCTTTGAGGCGAGTGTTTGAGGTTAATTATTCGCTAACCCAGCCATCGTCCAGGGCGAAGCACGTCCTTGCGGTTGAGCATCGGGCTAAGTTTGGGGCAAAGTTGTAGAAGTGTATCTTCAAGTTAACACACGATCAGGGACGCGTCCATAATTGCGACCAGGGATTTTCTGTGATCAGTGTGACGAGACTTCAGGGGGAGGACTTAACGGTCATGGAATTGGATAGATTAGAGTCACTTCCAACTCTGGACGTCAGGATTACGGGAATGCAAATGGACCATGAGGTACCTGGGAGTTAACGGGTGACGTATCATGATGACTGTAGTTGAATGGCACTGACGAACCTTACGATAAGGGGTGACGTACCCGCCATAGCCACGATGGATGTGATCATAATGAACCTGTGGCGGTCGGGTACCTATTACCTTCATATACTGCCCCCTCCAGCTCTTCCCAGACCTACTCTCTTCCCAGTTTCACAACCATCCCTCATCCTCTCCTCCGCGACACCACCTAAGGTACACACTATCAAACTTAACCATCTCACACTTCCGCGTCACATTTCACCGTTCCTCTCCAGACCTCAAAATGCCGTTTACCATGGCGCAAACCGGACACCGCCTCCCCCGCCTCTACCGCTTCAACGACGGCCCCACGGCTGCCCAGGAGACCGACCGCCGGCTGGACTCTCTCCGCAACGACGTCGGCCAGCTCATCCTCGCCGTCAACAACCTCGCCACCCTCGTGCCCAACCTGCCCCTTGGAACAGAGATATGGAGCGGAACAGACACCGATGGAGAGAGCGAAGAGGAGAGCGAAGAGCCCCCCACCCGGGACGTCGTAGGGCGCGCCTCGCGGGAGATGACCGAGGTGACGGCCAAGCTGGCCGAGCTCGTCAACGCCCTCGAGACGATGTGGACCGAATTCAACGACAAGGACAAGAACCGCGAGCCTTCGATCCACATCGAGTTCCTGGACAAGAAGGTCTACGACGAGCTGCAGAGGGCTGTATCGGACACCCGACGGCATATCAACAGGAAGCTTTGTCCCCTTTTGCGGAAGTGGATCGGCGACCCTGGGGAACATGCTCGGGACGAGGAGCGCCGGGCGCCGCACTGGGTGGGCGTGCGTAGCCTATGGTTGTTGGATACGAAGTTGGATATCGAGGAGGCGATGGAAAAATTGGAGGAGTAAGTCACCGTCGTCCCAAACCAGCACAGAGTATGGGAATTTGCAGGCAGTTTTGCTAACGCAGGTGTCGTCTAGGGTACGCAAGCGAGGGATCGAGGGACTCGAGAAAGAGTATGAGGAGAAATGGCTGCCGATACTGCAGGCCCGGGAACGGGACAGGTGGCAAAGGATAAGCTCGGCCAACTTCAGGGCTGGCACTGTCAATATGAGCGTATCCATGTTTGGGGCTGGGGGTTTTTTCCAAGAAAGTACAGATAGAGAGACCTCAACGTTAAGACAACTTCAAAATATACGATCATCAAGCACTTTGCCTGTCTGTAATCGCCAAAAGTGGGATCCTGCTCCTTATTACCTTCATTAATTATCTTAGGGTTAACCAGGCGACCCTAGTACAGAACTCAACTCAATAGCTACGCAGTCAACCAAAGTAGGTAGTGTACAGTCTAACCCTAGTTTGTTTGTTAGTACAAGACTTAGGCTAAAAAGAGTACTTTCTCTAGGTAGGTATTTCCATTTTATCTTCCTTTTTATTTCCTTTTGAACTTTCTTTTCCTCTTACTCTTCTCCTTCTTTTACTTCCTTCTCTTTCTTCTCTTCTCTTCTTCTTTTTCTTCTTTTTTTTTCTTCTTCTTCTTTCTTTTCTTTTTCTTTCTCTTTTTTCTTTTTCTTTTTCTCTTTATCTTCTTCTTTTTATTTATTTTCTTCTTCTTTCTTTTTTTCTTTTCTTCTTCTTTTCTCTCTTTCTTCCTTTTTTTTCTCTCTTTTAAATAGAGGAGGAAAAGTAAAGTTAATATATACACCTGACGTACTGCGCTAATAGACAAACAAGGGTTGAACTGTGCTCCAAATTCATGACTGTAAAGCCTCTTTCGCTCCCGGCATATGCAGTCAGGTCACAGGTGTCAGGGATCAATCACCAGATTCAGTGGCTCCAATGGTTACCTTAGGGTCCTCCCTGATGTCAACCTCACCCATGCCCTCGTTATTGACTGCAGAGTCTTCAAAAGCCGTGGGATTGACATCGAATTTTGCCCCTTTGTCGAGCACGTTTCCGCCTTCCTTGTCCCAAAAAACCTGGCTGGCCATGACAATCAATACTGTACTAACAGCCGGGCCGTGGGGGGCCCTTGTTCAACGGGCTGACGACAGCGTGAGGCTTAAGCACGTGTCAGCCGAATGCGGCAAGGCGACCGCACGAGGGACCTGATGGTCTGGCGCCACGGAGATTGCGCTAGTTGTAAGCTGGACATATCCCGGATCGTAGGAAGCTGACGGTTTAGCTGGGAGCCACAATCACGAGAAGGACGCGGGCTTGACTCGGTCACGTAAAAGACGGGCATTGAGCGGCTCGGACTTTTTAAAAATGAGCTGACAATGTCCTCGTCAAGACACCCCCTCTGGCGTTGCTCCTAATGCTTCAACCGCTCTTCTTGCTGCTGGTATGTGAAGATGAGGCTGTTTGATTCTTTTGCGGTCCTTCTGGGGCTGCCCCAAGCATTGGCTTTGGCCTCTCCACAACCAGAGCAGGAGCTAGGGTTGCGGAGAAGAGCCGGGCCAGGAGCGAAATGTGGTTCGGCTGCTGGGAACACGGTCTGTGATGCTGGACTGTGTTGTTCTGCCGCGGTAAGTAACCGCTGTCTCAAGTCACCGAGCTCCTGCTGACTTAGTCGAAGGGAACGTGTGGCACCGGCACCGCGTTCTGCGGCGCACCAGACTGCCAGCTCTCGTTCGGCCCAGCGTGCGACGGCAACCAGACACCATCCGGCAGCGACACGTCCAAGATCCCTCGTCCAACGTTCGGCAACGTGCCCTACGGCGTCAGCATCAGTCACTGCACGGTCAACGGCAAGGTAGCACTCACCTTCGATGACGGGCCGTACATGTACACGACGGAGCTGCTGGACCTGCTCAAGCGCAACAACGTGCACGCTACCTTCTTCGTGGTGGGGAATAATGCCGGCAAGGGTCACATCAACGACCCCCGCTCGGGCTACGCGGGCATTGTGCAGCGCATGGTCGCCGACGGCCACCAGGTGGGGAGCCACACCTGGAGCCACCAGGACCTGGACGCGGCGACGCCCGCCCAGCGCAGGGCGCAGGTCATCAACAACGAGATCGCCATCGCCGACATTCTCGGCGTGATTCCGACCTACCTCCGGCCGCCGTACACGCGTTGCGGCGCAGACTGCTCCAACGACCTGAAATCCTGGGGCTACCACATCGTAAACTACGACATCGACACGCGCGACTGGCAAGACGGCGGGTCGACCGCCGAGTCCACCTACAAGACCATTCTCTCGCAGCACAGCCCGGCCAGCTCCGCCTGGATTGCCCTCGCGCACGACGTGCAGCCGCAGACGGTGCACGCCTACGCGCAGTTCATGATCGACACGGCGCGCGCGCTCAAATATGACCTCGTCACGGTGGGGGAGTGCTTGATGGATCCGCCGGGGAACTGGTACCGCAATGCGAGCACGGGGTTGGCGCAGGCTGCGAGTGAGTTGATTGGTGCCAAGGGAGTTGGGGGAGGGGGTTCGGCGGCTCAAGCGGGTGCCAGTGGGACTACGACTATGACTGCGACTGCTGCTACGGCGGTGTCATTGAGTGCGAGTGTCGGGGGGAGTACTACGAGCTCAGGGAAGAGTGGTGGTGGCGGTAATAGTAGCAGCAGTGCGGCAACGACGACTGCTGGAGAGAGTGTGGGCTCAGGGAGGGCGGTGACGACGACGGGGGCGGTGACTGCGTCGAGCAGTTCCGGTGCTGCGGCTTCTTCGTGGTCCTCAGGCTCCACGTCGGTGGCCGCGACCGCTGGGAAGAGTGATGCATCCAAGAACGATGGTGCGGGGCCGCGTCTTGCGATGCTGTCTGTTGTACTTGTGGCGGTGCTTGGGGGGATCGGGATATAAACCGTGTTTGCTGCTTGTAGATCTTGCTTGTATAATTGGAGATTGTTGGCTTTGTGTTCTGCCCGACTTACGCCCGCGAAATACCCGCGGGTACGGGCGCTTACAGCGCTGACAACCCATTGGCTTCTCCAGGCTCCACTCAAAGTGGTAGGTACCACGCTAACGATTAAACCAGGAGGAGACTGTACAGTCCGGGGAGCCGACCTCAAAAAGAAAGTAGAGAAAGAAAAGAAGGTTAAGAGAAAAAATTATTTAAAGAAGAAAAAAAAAGAAAGAATAAGATATAAGGTTTATTTTTTTTCCCTTAAAGCTTCCTTCTTTAATATTCAATAGGTTCTAATCTTACTAAGTTGATAAGAAGGGTAGTTGAGGTTCGGAAGGACATTGTAGTGACAGTGTGGTAGCAGTGCGAGCCTGGCTGTAACACTGTACTCAGCGGAATCGGCTGGTTGCGGTAAGGCGCAACTTGAAACAACAAATTGAAGCCTGACTTTACAACGCCTTGCGAAGGTTCGAGTTGCTTGCAGGCAGACAAGATTCCAAACATCAAACCTAAGTTCATCTTGGGATCTCTTCATCAACGCGGTCGTGTTCTCACAGCGCCTCGGGGTTGGACCCTTGCAGCCACTCGGTCGCCGGCCCGCCGCCAGGCAAACCAAAATCCCCACCACCGCCAAAATCAGCGCTCAATCATCAACAATCCACGAACTTGAAATCTCATCCACCATCATTAGTTTCATCCATAGCAGCAAACCCCGGCCGGCCCATCTGTCCGGTTATTGAAACGAATGTGACTCACCCAGCCAGTCACGACACCGTCGAGATTAATCGCAATACGGCGCTGGCCAGGCGATCGCTTCGGGGGCACCGGGGCAGCCATTCTTCCTTCATTTCATCCCATCACCCTCGATCAAGATGGCGCCCAGAGTCGACCGGATCATGCTCTTTGGCTTCTGCTGGGAGGTTCAAAAGGATCTACCGTTTAATCAACAGTGGGCCTGTGCCTTTCACACCAGTCACTATACCGACGTGCATCACCCCAGTTGGGATTCGATCGTGGACGGTAGCAAGGCGAGGGAGATTCGATACGTCTGTGCCTTTCATTTCCCCTTCTGGCTGTCTCGGGAGTCATCCTGCTCCCGGAACTGCACCTTTGTTCCCAGCTTGCTCCCGAGACACCCCCGACGAGGAATGAAATGACTGACATTGTTGGGCAGGGCAACTGCATCTACGTCCTCTTCACGGCGCTTTTACATTGCAGAAACTGGTATGGGGCTGATAACTTCTGGAACGCCATTTCACGTGGATTCAACACCGGCGTGGCCACGGTCAGGACCACGGCCGAGATCCTGACCGCCGCCCGTCGAGCTCGCCGCGGCAAGGGAAAGGAAGTATCCGACACGGCGCGCGCTGCCGACGAGTGGATTGACTTCCTCGACAGCCTGGACACGTATCCCCGCATGCTGTCCGACCCCGAAGTCTACAAAGTCGCCAGCGCCTTCTTCAGTTCCCAAGAGAAGAAGCACTTCAACGCCGCCTACGTCCCGTTGAACGGCTCGTCGCGTTTCCCCATCATCACAGCGCCAGTAGACGAGCCAACCTCATCGCCCCGTCGCCCGCCCTCGCCGTACCTCAAGATGGAGAGCTCGAGGGATTCTGCCGAGAAGTACCGGACGCCTTCCTCCGCGCGCAAGCGCTCTGCTTCGCCGTCGACGGACCGGAGCGCGAAGCAGAGACGAGTCGACCACGACGCCCGCCCGATGCCGCGGCCCGAACCTGAGAGACACGGCGCGCTCGATGAGCTGCCCACCATCCAACCCACGAGAAGCCCCCGCCGTCAGAGCTTTTCGAAGCCCGCTCAGCCCGCCCCCAAGCCAAGTGCCCCGGAGAGGCGCGAGCAAACTGCGCAGCCGGCAAGGCCCGGTCTGCCGACAAATACCGGCTTGCCGACAAAGCCAGGTCCGCCAGCGTCCGCACCCACCGGACCAGCGAAGCAAGAGACCGCCTACAAGCCCCTCGCGCAGCCGGCCAAGTCAGCACAGTCCATGCCCCAACCCAATGCTCCGCCGAGGCGGGAATCAGCGCCCAGCTCAAGCCCGTCCGCGCAGGGCTCGTCATCTTCAAAGCCACTGATCGAGAGTCTGGAGAAGCAGCTCGCGGAGGCGAAGCGCAATCACAGCGCCGCTCCGGCCACAAACCTTCCCAGTCAACTTACGGAGACCATCACGGGCTTACAGAGCTCGATGGCGAGCGCAACCAACGCCATCTCCACCATTATGGAGTCGATGCACCACGTCGTCGACGGCCTGCACTCGAACCAGGACGAAGTCGCCGGCCTTTCCACCCAGGTGTCGCAGCTCACGAGCGACACCGCCGGCCTCTCGACCCAGATCAAAGACCTGACGAGCGACACCAACCTGAAGCTCGACAGCATCCTTTCCTCCCTGCAAACCCTCACAACCGCCGTCACCGCCCTCCACAAGGACGTCACAGAACTCAAGAACCAGCCCCTTCCCACCGCCCCGCCTCAGCAAGACACCGACACCAAGACCATCACCCACGTCGAGACCCTCATCCAAGAGCAAAACACCCGCATGGAGAAGTTCTTCCGCGAGATGCAAGCCAGCATCCAAGCTCAAGCCCGGTCCAATACCCCGCAGCAGCAACAAGTGCAACCCAAACAACAGCAACAGCAGCAGCCCCCTCAGACTCTGCGCCAGGCCTACGCGGCCGCCGAGCGGGACCTGAAGCGACATAGGGACACGATCGAGGCATTCTATCACCGCGGCGGTGCCAGCCGAAGTGTTACAGAGAGGACGGCAGATATATTGGCGGCATTAGAGGACGGGGTGAGGGCTGCGCAGGCTGGGTTGGGGCAGTGATTACCTGCCTCAAGTTACGTCGAGTGATGGAAAGGAAGGGGGATCGGTAGTGCTGGAGGGGTTGGTATAAAGGAATCTATGTCCTGGGTCTTGGAGAGGGAATTTCAGTCTGGGACAAGGGGGCTTGGAGTTTAAGGGAGTTAGTTGTTATTGTTTGTATTATCCTGTCCGGAGGACAATTTTGTTCTGAAACTCGAGGAAATTACTAACTAACTATGGGAAATTCGCAAAAATTGATAAGAAAGTGCGGGTCCGCCTTATCCGCGTGTGTGGACTGGCTGGCGGCCCGCGCACCCCGCAATTTGCCCGTTTTGGCCGCCGCGAGCACAGGCCCCGCGCCCAAAAAAGGCCCGTGCCCCGCGTAGCCGCTGAGCCGATTGCATGCGAGAATAGCCGAGAACACCCGCGTCGCTGTTGTCGTCGCTTGTTGCTTGCGTCGTCGCTGTTGCTTGCCAACAAACTCCTCCCTCCCGTCGCAAGCAATCGCCAAACACAGGTCGTCGCTGCCTCAAATACTGTTCGCTCTTCCGCTCCGTTACTTACGCCTGCTATGGACAGGACAAGCTGCTGCAATGGAGGGCGACGCGTTGCCCAGAGTCTGCCGCAACTGCGACGTCGAGCAACCCATCGACCAGTTTTTCGACCTTCGCGGCAATGGCAGAGTTGTCGCTAAGTTAGGACAAGCCGTTCTTCTTCTCTACTGCTAACAACCTCGACTTTAGGTTTGTCCTAGACTACCTGCCCAAGTTGGAACCGCTCGAAGAGCTCTTTATCGCGCATATCTATATTAGCGTTAACGTCTATATAGTATGTACTATCTCCTTGTAGTAGAGCTCGTAAGCTAATCCGCTTTAGGTACGAGGCTAGTAGTATAAGTATCGAGGGTATATCGTCCACTTCCTACACGACGTTGGAAAGGTATACTCTAAGCTTCCCTTACTCCCTAGGGATTTGGACATTGTAATCCTCCGTCCGCGTAGGTCCAAGAGCGTCGAGTAGATAACGCGACAATTCCGCAACCGCTTCTAGGTTCGTTGAGCTACTATTAAGGCATAGCTTAGGTACCTTGTAGACCACTACCCTAGATATATAGACTTTATATAGAACTACGACAACCTCTCCTAGCTGCTAGAGGATAGCAACGTCTTCGACGAGCTAAATATCTACAAAGTTAAGAATTTTAGGGGACTACTTGCTAATACTAGCTCTGTCAAGGAGGAGGGAGACGATACCAAGACTATCGACGAGGCCGCTATGCCTAACCTACTTATCTACAACTTGGAGCTAAATTAGCTTCGAGGACGTATTAGCGAAGGGGCCGAGGATACTAGCGAGTAGGTACTACTTTAGCTAGCCGTTCTATAGGCCGCTTACTAGCTATAGATGCCGTCTATTCGCCACACCCCCCTCGACGAGTTCAACTAGAAGTACGCGCTACTCTCGTTAGCTTGCTCGACGCTGTTCCTAAATAGAGTCGCGGATTTTGTCGAGCCTAGGCAACGCAATATCTCCTACTAGGATTACATCTAGCATGCTATAAAGTAGGAGGATAGACGGTTCGCTAGGTACTATAGCTTCCGGTTCATCGCTTTGAACACTCTTATACGGTAGCAGGCTAGGGGATATAGTAAGCACTACGTTAACAAGTCCTATAGCATCCCTCTTAGTAAGCAAGCCCTATAGTAGGCCCTCGCCGACCTAGATACTATTACGGGGTGATGTAGCTAACCTAGAGGGTACTCTGTGTATTGTGTAGTCGCACGAGGAACTAAACCGTAGCTGGTGCGCGCAGCCGAGGGAAAACCCTGCAGGCGTGGCAGCGCATAGACCATGCGGGGCAAGCCCTACTCCAGGGCTTGCCAAGCTACCTATCTAATCTACAACCCTAACCCTGGCACGGGCAACGCCCGTGACACTACCCCCCGTTCCAAAACAAGCTCTCCCCCCAGTGCCTCTGCTGAACTGGGCTAACATTGCTCCAAATCGCTCCAAAACGCCAATTCCGCTGAAAAACGCATTTCCAGCTAAACGCTCCTCTTGCCATGCCATTGCCCGTACGCGCGGCATTGAGTTGTTCCGCGCCGGGCCGCTTCTTCCTCCTCGGGACCCAAGCCGGCGGGCCGGGCCGTTCCGGGTGCGCGTC
>JAMAKQ010000104.1:0-30807 GCA_023628475.1 Chaetomiaceae sp. PF1801
GATGAAGTTAGGAAGTGGGAAAAGTGGGAAAAGTGCGCGACTCGCTATACTGCGCGACTCGCTATGCAACTACGTTACTCGATAACTCTAGGGATAAGGGAGGAATAGAATCTATACATAGCAAAGTTAGCAGCTATCGCAAAAGCCTTAAAGAACCTGCTAGCTAGCATTTGCTATAAGCATATCACTATTATTACTAGGAACTAGTTAGCGCTAGCAGCAGTCAGACAACTGCGTCAACAATCCAGCTAAGGCATTATACAGCAAATATACTAGTTAGCAAGGATGTATTAATAGAGAGGGAACTTGGTTAACTTCCTGTAGATACTAGCGGAAAGCGACTTCGCCTTAGGAGCAGAAGCTAAAGCGGCAGCGTAGAGAGCAATAAAACAAGGACATACACCCCACTCCCAAATACCCTAGGCCAAGTCCACTACAATTAGGCTAGCATTAGCCAAACAACAATAGGGGAGAGCCCTTCCTAAAGGCGTAGGCAAGTTCTTAAAAGCTCTAGACCTAGCATCACCTAGCAAGTACACTCGCGACCTCTACAACAAGCTGAAGCGAAGAGAGGCCTATTTCTTAGTATAACTCCGAACTAGAATAGCGAGGCTGAACAGCTTTCTAAGCAGGATTAGAGCAGTCGAGTTAGACCTCTATCCCTATAGCCAAGCGAGGGAAATAGTAGAATATTTTCTATTGCAATACGTAAGATAGGCAACTCTAAAGGAAGATATACTGCAATGTATAATAACAAGACGAAGGAGCCTCTCTTTCTATCTAGAAGGGAAAGCACTATCTAACCTAAAGGAGTAGTCGCTAGATATTAGAGCAGTTAGAGCAACGATCAAGTACACAATAGCAACAGGGAGATTAGATCTTGACAAGGAACAACGGAGATTGGATCAATTATAGTAGGGGAACTCCACTAACACCATACAGCCTCAGCTAGCAGATCCTGCTTTAGCTGCTAAAGATAGGACGCTGAACACTTGGAGAACGCAACCTCTAAGTCGGTCTACTAAAACTCAAGAGGCAATAGGTGGCGGGAGAAAAGGGGAAAGAGTAGAGGGCTTGTACGAGTTGATGACCTAATGTCAACGAATCGGATGTAGTTAGGGTGCTAAGGCCCTTTAGGCTTCGTGCCTCCGGGCGAAATAAATTCCATCCATCCGATTGGCCCCAAAGTCCTGTCCCCGGTAAATCTCAGACGCGTTCCCGTTTTTCCTTGATGCGAGTAAGCGCGCTTTAGCCGCCGAAGATAGGACGTTGAACACTTGGATATTGGCCTTCAAGCTAGCTTGCTACTTACGTTACTAACCCACGAGCAACCGCAGCAGAAAGGGCAGAAGAGTCCGGATATAAGCCGGAAAGAGACGGCGTACGGGCTTTAGGAGACCAGGATGCATTTTAGGAAATGTATTAGTAGACGTAGCATAGTTGCCCTTTCGGGTTAAGCCCGCCGGGCGGAATAAATTTTGTATGTATATATATGTATATATGTATATGTGTATGTGTGTATGTGTGTATGTGTATGTGTTTGTTTTTGTGTATATGTGTGTATGTGTATGTGTGGATGTATGTATGTGTATTCTTAAGAAACAGTAACTAAATAAGTTAACGTAATTTATATGCGAGTGAAATATATAAGCGAGTGAAACACTCTCTACCGCGTCCCGCATCCTCTAACTACAACTATAAATTTCTCTACAACGAACTATGGTCTTACCTTCCAACGAAGCTAGGATTATTCTAGCACTCGAAGCTCTGAAAAATAACTAGACTCTTAGTCTTTAGGCTACGGCAAAGATCTACAACGTTAGCCCTACAACACTTATACGACGACGCGACAGCAAACCTACACAACGCGATACTACACCCAACTCGCACTAGCTTACTAATTCTGAAGAGGAGGCTCTTGTTTAGTATATAGTTAAGCTATTTAAACGAGCTTTTCTACTAAGACTATGTAGTGTGGAAGATATAGCTAATCACCTCTTACGCGTACGCGACGCGCACCCTGTCGGCAAGCTCTAGGTACACAACTTCGTCCAATGCAAGAAAGAGCTTAAGATGCGCTAGTCGCGTAGATACAACTACTAGAGGGCCAAGTGCAAGGATCCAAAGGTCATCAGCAAGTAGTTTGCCCTTGTACGGAACACCAAGGCCAAGTACAGTATTGTCGATAACGATATCTATAACTTCGACGAGACAAGGTTTATAATAGGCATCATCTGTACAGGTATAGTAGTTACAACCTCAGATGGCTATAGCAAGGCGAAGCTAGCCTAGCCTAGCAACTGCGAATAGGCAATAGTGATCTAGGGCATTAACGTACTTAGCTAGGCTATCCCTCCATTTATTATCTTAGCCGCGTAGTACTACCTCGCCAACTAGTACACCAAGTGCGACCTCCTAGCCGATTAGCGCATTGCAACTACCGACAATAGCTAGACTACTAATGCCGTGGGCCTAGATTGGATCAAGCACTTCGACTACTATATAGCGTCGTAGGCAAAGGGCAAGTACTAGTTGTTGATCCTCGACAGCTACAAGAGCTACTACTCAACTAAATTCAAGCTCCATTGCTAGTAGAACAACATCATTACGCTCTATATACCTCTACATTCCTTGCACCCCCTCTAGCCACTCGATATCGGCTGCTTTAGGCCGCTAAAGAAGGCGTATAGTCGGCAGGTTGAAGACTTGATACGTATACATATTACCTATATAAGTAAGCTCGAGTTCCTCTACAGCTTCCGCAAAGCCTTCTTCGACTCTATAATAGAGAGGAATATCTAGGGTAGCTTTGCAGGTACTAGCCTTGTGCTATACGATCTAGAGAGGGTACTTTCTAAGCTAGATATAAGGCTTCGTACACCAACGCCCCTAACCTCACCACCTAGCACTGTACAACCTTGGGTCTTCTAGACACCCTACAACCCCCGAGAGGCCGAGTCATAGTTAATGCTTATCAAGACTTGCATTACCAACTATCAAATAGCTCCCTGACGTCAATGTTGGTTGCTATAGACCAGCTTGCTAAGGGTATACTAGCTGTAATGTATTGGGTAGCTATCCTCGAGTTAGAGGTCTCCTCGCTCCGCAAGGCCAACGAGGTACTAAGTAAGCGCCGGAGAGCGAAAAGAACACGTATACGACTTAAAGGATCACTTGCAGTACAAGATACAAAGGAACTAGTAGGCCAGGAGGCTGCGGTTAGGGAGGTAGTGCAAGAAAAGGAGCAGGATAGTGGTGCTGCAGGGGGGGGTCATACGAAGGTTCGGTGCTATGGTGTATACGGCAAGCCTAGCCATAATGCGCGTATATGCCAGGAGGCTGCAGAAGCATCTGATTCAGCTGTTTCTGATGTGATTATTGTAGGTTCCTAGTGTTGTTATGTTGCAATTGAGGATAGTGGTTGTAGGGTAGTGGAAAGTGTTTCACTCGCTTATATGTTTCACTCGCATATAAATTACGTTAAGCGTTTTGGTTTAGGACTCGCTGATTCGCAAATACACTGAGTAGCAGTATAGTCTGGCTGGCCTCTACGGCGGTCTTTTCATGCCATGCGCGACCCAGCGCCGTTGTTTGCCGCCGCTCTGGTGCCGCTGGCCTCAGCAGGAGCGAGACGACCGTCTTGCGCAACTAGGCTTGGTCATCAATGCACCCGAACCCGCGGTGATCTGCCGCCCGTGCGGATACACGCTGCAGCCCAACGGTGAATACGTGACACGCCATCTCGCCGACAAGCATGCCATTCCGAAGCACCTGCGGAACGGTCATGTCGCAGATTATTGACTTTCTACGTCTACCGGATCCGAACACGCTACCACTCCGCTCCGATTGGGCACAGCGCCACCCGTACCTGGCTACTCGTACAGGCGTCGCATGCCGGCATTGCCACTACCGGACGACTAGTGTTGATCTCGTTACGCGGCACCTGGCGAAGGCGCACAACCGCCACCGCACCTAAGCGCGGAGCGGCTGGCTATGCGACGAGATCGTCTAGAACATCGCCCTGCAGAGCTGGACCCAGAACGGCGCGCGCGGGTATTGGATCGCAACGCAGGACCCATCCGCGCGTGACCGGCCGGAAGACCGTTCCTCCTGGCTGCGGGAGCAAGCTACATCCCAACAGGCGGCCGCTCTTGACCAGCTGCACCAGGCCGAGCGGGATCGCCTCGCTTCTCACTCGGCTGCTGCCCAGCAGATAGACGGGACTGGCTCGCCTGATCTCGCCCTCCACACGAACTGGATGCGGCGGACAGGCTGGCTGGAATCCTTTGACGGAGCGAGCCGCCACGTTCTCGTCAGGCCCGCCCTGCCGCCGTGCCCAGAAGGTGACGGCCTGCGGCTCAGCGCGCCCAGGCATAAGAGGCAGATCCTGAGCTCGCGCGAGGACGAAGATCGGTTGGAGCGCCTCGCGTCGGTCCTGCGCGGGCTCCAGCGCCGCTGTGAGGATACGGCGCGGCACACAGACGTGTCGATCCGGTTTTAGCTTCGCAGCTCCGACCCGGCGCGTCCGCACACGGCTCCCTTTGAGCTTGTGGGCCGTCAGACCACGGCCGGTCGCTACTGGCGGCTTTTTCTCAGGTTCTTATGCTCCTCGTTCCGGCTCTGGTGCCTGCCAGAGGACGTTCGTGCCTCCTTGTGTCGGAGGTCATTGACGCATACTCAGTGTCTCGCCCTGCAAGTGGCCTGGTCCGCGCTTGGGGACTCCCCGACCCGGGATAATGCACCGCCGGTATGGTCTCTAAGTAAGGAAGCGGACAGGTCGACCACGGCGAAGTCTGGCAGCTGGAGCTGGAGCGGTGACAACAGCTACGATGATGACGCTGACGGTTCAGAGCACGGGACCGAGAACGCGCCTGTCTTCTTAAGGTCATCTTCCACGTGGCGCGCTGAGCGAGGCGCCGTTGACGACAACCCGAGCACATCCACTGAGGAGGACGCCGCAACCGAGCTGGACGACCCTAGTTCGGACGACGAAGACAGCGAGGATGGTGAATCAAGCGCGGAAAACGAGGATAGTACTACGTCGGATCCGTACTCCCAAGACGCCCTCCTGCAGCTCGCTGGATTCTTGGTGACCGAGCCATTCCGAGATGGCCAAGCTCGCTCTACCCTGTTTGTCTACTTTAGCGGTGTCGCAGGGCTTAGCGCAGACGGATCCACCTTTGAGAGACCCTCGCAGTACACGTCTAAGCTTTCGGCCCTTATTTATTGCGCCCGCCTTGTTCTCCTCGAGACCGTTCTCCCGCGCTTTTCTCATAACTATATTCGAATAGTGACCCAACCGCGCCGAAATCAGCTCGAGCGCCTAAACAAGGTTCGGGTGAAAGCATTCTGCCTCGGGTCTCAGGCCCCCGTTGGCGAGCTCCTCGGTCTTCGAAACTACAGCCGCAAGCTAGCACGGTCGGATGGACCCGTGTTTCGCGTTCGATGGAGCGACGACGACTAAGTCTTGGTGTGGGACGAAGGCCGTATCTCGATACGGCAGTTCCGAGCTCTCTCGCACAAACTGCTCCAGTCCGTCTCGTCCTCGACCCGCCGCCTAATGTACAACTTGCATCCGCACTTTGACCTCCAGGCCGTCCGGGACAAGATGTCCACGGTCACCAAGGGCTACTCGTTCGTCACCGAGCCGGCGAATTATCTAGCAAATGCCTTCTTGGCCCTGTTGGAGCGTGCTTGCCTCTCTCCCGTGGACGGCCTTATAGGGAGGAACGGCTAGGACCAATAGGCCGTCCGCCGCTACATAGCCTTGCACGACCAAATGCTAGTGAACCTTATAGCGCTCGTCCACCTCACCGGCGGGCAGGTTTCTCGGGCAACCGAGCTGTTGTGCCTTGCACATTGCAACGGGGTTTCGACGAGCCATGGCGTATACGTCTACGACAGCTCCTTCTTTCTCATCACCAGGCATGTCAAAGCCCGTACGGTGACCAACAATGAGTTCCAGGTCGCCCGCGTGCTGCTGGATGCGGTCGGCCGTCTTCTTTACCAATACCTCGTATACATCCGGCCGTTCACGTACATGCTGCAGCGCCGATGCTACGGAATCGACGTCGACTCTTCTCTGCTGTTCTGCTCACCGCAGAGACCTAACAAGCTGTAGTACACAATGGTTCTGTCGGGCGCGCTACAGCGGCTTACCAAATCGACCGTCGGCCAGGGCTTCGGTACGCATATGTATCGGCAGCTCTCAATTGCGGTCACCGAGAAGCACGTCCGGCAGATCAGAAACCCGTTCAACCGTTTCGACGATCGGACGATGAACGCTGATATCGGGGTGGCATTCGCCTAGCAGAGCGGGCATCGGCCGATGCAGAGGGTCTACACGTACGGGCTAGACGGGGCCTTTCCCGACAGCCTCCAGCCCGGTCTCTTGCGGATTTGCAAGTGGGTTTCCTCGAAGTGGCACCGATTCCTGCAGCTCGAGCAGCCGAAGTCGGCGCAACCACTACTCGAAACAGCGACGCTGCCGCCGTCTATATACGGCAGCCCGAAGCTTGGGACCTTCTCCTCTACGCTAGGTCCAAGATCAGAACAAAACCTATACTCTAGGGAGCTGGCAGCGATGGAACGAGCATTAGGCACCCTGCCAACGCTTAGGTCTAGTTGTATCGACATCTTAACACGCAATAAACCGGCCGTTCTCATGCTCCAGCAGCCTAGATAGCAGTCTAGGCAACACTACATCTACTACATCTACAAGTCAATCAGAGCACTACGTAGGAACGGGAATATAGTAACAATACGGTGGCTCTCTATAGGCAAAGAGAACAAGCGTTGGAAGTTGTTAAGAAGAATACTAAATACGCTACTAGATAGGATGCTACTCTGTAGACGTAAACGCCTAGGACACGCTTAACAACGCTTAATATAGTATAGTCCAAGAGAAGCACTAGCAATCAGGTGCTAGACAAAGTTAGAGCTTATTCTAAACGAGTTAATGTAGCACTACTAGGCAAATATACTTAACTACTATACAACTACCTATTACGAAAGGAGGCTCATATGCTCGCTCAACTTAGAATAGATATAGTAAGACTTAACGATTACTTCTATTGCATTGGAATAGCACTAGTAGATTAGTGTATATATAGGCAAGCAATAGAGATAGTAGCCTACTTCCTCTTTTACTATAGAAAATAGACAATATACTGAATAGAGATGCTCGAATGTATAGACACCTATAGAAGCAACATTTTATTCTACCTAGGAGGGAAATCGATATTGGATAAGAAAGACTGGACTCTTAATATAGTAGCTGTTTAGGCAACTATATAGTTCGCAATAGCTATAGGGTGCCTCGATATAGACTAACTATAGGCCGACTAAACTACCTAACCATCTACAACATACTTAACCTATACCCCTTACCTTGTACTATAGACAGTAGGTACTGCTTTAGCCGCTGAAGATAGGACGCTAAACACTTAAAAAATTGCCTTCAAGCTAGCCTACTAACAACCCTACTAACCTACGAGAATCTATAGAAGAATCGTATAAGAGAAGATATAAGCTAGAATGAACTTTGTATGGGCTTCGACGAGATTAGGACATATCTTGGAAAAATGTATAAGTTAGTTAGATTGAAATAGTTGCCCTTTCGGGTTATCCGCTAGGCGTCAATAAATTGTAGTTATTGTATTGTATTGTAACAACGCAAGTATCCAACGGAGACACGACGAACACAGCCACCCGACTGAGCATCGTTGGAACACACGAGTCACAGCACAGCCATTGGCCCTGCAGAGATTTAGAAATGACTTAGGAGCTAGTGGCGAGCTGAGTAGCAGGTACGAGGAGACCGTGGCTAAGTTCGAGACGGCTGTCTCAAGCTCTAGTTCTAACTGCTTATGAATTTTGGGTTATAAGAGAAAGTCCGCGGACGTTACAGGCATATCTGACCTCTGGTCATGTACTTCTTGCTCCAGTGCGTCGATGCAAGCACAAATTGGGCGGCTTCTCACCAAAGCGAGTTGCAAAGCTGCAAACAACCCATGCCTTGCAGGAATGTCTGTTCGCATGCAGCATTATGTAACTGACACCTTGATTCACACAATTTGTAGTTGACGTTGAAGTCGAGCTGTGAACTGTTGGCACACCCCTCACATTCACAGGAGGGTCAACGGGTCAAGGGAGATATCACTGAGACTGGTACTGCTATTGACATTATCGCCTCGGTGCGACCGGGACCGGCACCGTGGAGATCCATTTGCACATGGACCTACAGATTTAGTGCATGTTTTGCGGTCATCGGTGCTGATTCCGGCTAACTTCGAGTCATGGAGGTGTTGTGGAGATAAATTCAAGCATCGAAGTTCTTTCTCACATTGGTCCTCGAGAGTACTATATACAAAGCTTCATTAGGCATGCACTCACGCCTTGAAACCGCGAGCCACACTGGTCGCTTTGGTGGCACTAAACTGCCACCAAGCAAAGCCAAAACTGCCCGAGAACGTCCAGTACAAGTCATTCTTGTCCTTGGCGCCTGTGACGGGGCAGTTGACCGTCGCCCACTTCTGCGTGCCGCCCGTCGCGGCGACGGTGCACGTCGCAATCACGGTGCCGGTCCGGCTGCCCAGGCTAGCCGTGAGCCTGCCATTGCCGCCGGAGCTGGCCACACGGACTGACAGCGACGTGGCACCGGTGGTGCCAAAGTCGACGCCCTTGACCTTGATGTAGGCGCCGTTGGCGTTGGTGTTGGTCACATCCATGAAGCCCTCGCTATACTTTTCCGTCTTGACGCCCGAGGAAAAGGCCATGGTGGTGGCCGAGGTCCTGATGTACGGGTCGAGGCTGCCGATCTGCGCGGCACCAGCAGTCGTCATCTTGAGGGTGGGGATGGATCCGTCGGAGCCGTAACTAAAGTCTTCGACGCAGATAGAGCGGTGGTAGCCGCCGCCGCCGGGAAGGGCGCCATTGTGGTAGAAGAAGAGGGAGTGGTTCTTGTAGTCGATGATGCCCTGGTGGTTGGTGAAGCTGGAACCCGCGGCGGCCATGATGGTGCCACCCCTGCCGTTCCATGGGCCGGTGGGACTGGTGGACGTCGAGTACGAGATGCTCTCTGGGATGCCGTTGGAGGCGTATGAGAGGTAGTACTTGCCGTTACGCTTGTGAAGCCAGTTGGCGCTTCTACAAAGCCGTTGGGCTTGTTGGCGTTGATCACGGAGCCGCTGTACGAGATCATGTCCTTGTTGAGCTTGACGTAGGAAAACCCCGGATTTCCAAAGTACAAGTAGGCCTGGCCGTCGTCGTCGATCCAGACAGTCGGGTCGATGTTGTTGTTCTGCACCAGCGGCTTCCCCAGGGCATCCACATACGGGCCGGTTATGGTCTTGCTGGTGGCAACGCCAATTGCCATTGCACCACCATTGACCTGCACCGGGCAGTACATGTAGAAGATACCGTTGCGCTCGACCGCCTGCGGTGCCCAGGCTCTGTCGGTGGCCCACTTGAAGGTCGATGCAAGGCTCGCGATTACGCCGTAATCTTGCCAGTTGACTACATCGGTGCTGGAGTACAGGCGCCATTCTTTCATCAGGAAGAAGCTGCTCGCCGCATCCTCGTCGTGGTCCACAAAGAGCCAGATGGTGTCATTGTACACGTATGGAGCTGGGTCAGCCGTGTAAATGGTTTGAATAATAGGGTTGTCGGCGACTGTTAGGCCGATGTTGGCCAGCAGGAGCGCAAGCGATGCAAGTAGACGCTTCATTGTGGGCCCAGGATTGTTTTCCGTTTGAAGCGATCGGCAGGAGAATTTGATTGGGAAACTTGATGGTCTCAAGAAACAAAACACCGAGAAAGGCTCAGGTGGCATGATGGGCTTTATGATATGCGTGTTGGAACCGGCCGTAGGATCTGTTGTCCATAGCAAAGCTTTGAACGTAAACGAATCTCCGTGTCTTGTCGGATAGGAAGAAATAGGTGAAGAAGATTTAGCCCTCTCTCTTCAGCCGGGCGGTTACATTTGCCTGTCTCGGAGAGTCGCGCAAATAGGTTAGCCCGTCCGCATGAGGACCGTCTCCGAGTCCTGAGCTCAAAAGGAGAAATAGTAAACAGGGCCATGCGGCACCGGCAATTCTATGTGGCTTGGGACTGGTGCGCCTACGAGTGGTCTTTACTTCGGCACGGAGCAACAGGTGCCGAAAGGTTACAGCGAGAGCGATGCTCCACGGACAAACTGTGTTGAGGCTGATCCTAATATAGATCCCTGCAAATCTAGACTGTACCGCAGATGGTCTCCGGAATCAATCTCAGCGTTCACCTTCTGAACGAGTCGCTTGTTGCGACGACTTGCTTGCGAACGCTATGCTAGCGACTCGCTTCACAGCACAACCGTATCCCCAAGTAGCAGGCCCTCTCCGGATCGATTCACAAAGGATCCGAACTAGCATGGCGTTGGCAAGGTGGCATACGCATCTCCTGTACTTCAGTATTCAGGCCTGGCACTGCTGATCCCTGTCACCCAACTCTTAGTCTATGCTGGGCCGGTTTTGCAGGATTCTTTCCGCACTGACCCAGCCAAACCTTCAGAGGCCTTAGTTACTGCATAGCTGCATCGATGCAGCAGCACACGGCCTTCACCGGTTGACTGGCTGCGGCTATGCCCGGAAGACAGCGTGTAACGCTTCTACTAGCCCATACGGAAATGTGGGGGTTTGACTTAGTGCGAATAGCTCCTGTCCCTCCGGCCTCCCTCTTGCCCCGCCGCCGAGCACTCCGTCGGTGGCACCGCATGCCTCCGACCCCAGCCGCGTTGCTGATCCTGAGGCTGTTGAAACCCGGCGCTCACACTGCGAAGACCACGAATGCACAGTGCTTCGATCCTCGATGGAAACAGCACATTCAGAGGGGATGAGACAGGTGAGGACTCGCCGTCCGGGGCTTGGGCCATTCAAAGATATGGCCCCAGGCTTCTTCAAAGAGCCAGTCGACCACGCAGCCAAAGGATTGTGATTTCAACAAATAATGTATTTGAAGCGAGCCTCCTAGCTACTTGTGGCCCAAGTGGGATAGTGAAGGGCATCACGGTCACCCTCGCTGGTTTCAGACCATCTTACTGGCCTTCCAGCAATGGACAACACCCTCCCCTCCGACGTAGCGGCCATTGTGACTTCATGCGGGTTTGCGAAATCCCCGCCTCTCAACAGCCCCCAGGCGTTCCTGCCGCTGGTCGACTGCTCCCCCGTGAGGCTCTCCAGCAGATTCCAAAAGAGCGTATGCGACCACTGGTCGGTGGGAAAGCGTGCCAACACCAACCACCACACCGCCGCCAGGATGACGGCCAGAAACACCAGCGTGAACTGGAGCCACGAGGCGGCGGGGATGGTCGCTGTTTCAGTCACCGTGACCAGGCCTGGGTCCACGCCCACGGCAAAGGCCCGCGCGAGGAGCAGCGAGTCGAAACGGTTGACCACAGCGGGTGTGCTCAACCACTTGAGGACGGTGTCATCCAGGGAGGCCGCGCTCAGGTTTGACTGCCCGTCTCCCAGCCCCGTCACGAGAAGCACGGCCGAGGTGTCGACCTGGCCGAAAAATCGGGGCCGGGTCGACATATTCAAAGCCCCGCTCCAACCGATATTAGCCTCAGCGAGCCTGCAGTCCGTCCCAATAACGCGGCCGCCGTAAGCAAGGTTCATGAAGCTTGCCGGGCAGGTTTCGTTGTCAAACGGGGCTGGGACGCTGGACGAGGAGAGCGTCTCGGAGCGGATTAGGGTAATGGAGCTCATGCTGAAGCGGAAGGCCTCGGTCAGGGTCATGGCGACGAGGTCGCTCTCGGTGACCAGATATTCCCACATAAACTGGCTGGCTGTGGTGTTGTCGCCAATGTTGGCCCCGAAAACAAAGCTCTGGTTCTGCGCCTGTGCGAGCCGGATGGAGCGGGACAGGGGAGCGAGGAATGGCACCTGCTGAGCAGTGGCGTTGACGCCCCATGAGCGCGACAGCATGTCTTCGATCTCGGAAGCGGCCAGGGGCGAGGTCGTGGGCGTCCACAGCGTGGCGCGAAAGGCTATGTGGAGGAAAACATGACGCGGGTCTCCCTTGGTGACGGTAAAAACTTCCTTCATAAGAGCCGGTCCCAAACCACGGCTGTATATGGCCCAGGGATTGTCGGCCCGGCTTGGCCTGATGTAGCGCGTGTCGACGGCGGCATCTGTTTCGTTATCCTAGTGCACCTTGGGCAAGCTGGTGCTGATCTCCAACTGCGCCGGTGCAAACGTGTTGTTGTAGGTACAGTTCCACTGCAGCCCGACCACGCCGGTGACTTGCTGCGGCAGATAACTTTGGATTAGCTTCCCGGATGCGTCCCTTGCAGGCGCTAACATGACGGTAGTATCTGGCGACAGCGAGAAACCCTCCTTGTCCAACCATATCCGGGCGCCAACCGTGACGTCTTCCCGCGTTGGGCTGACGACCTGAGGTTGGCCTCTCGAGACCGCCTCCGTCAGGGTGACGTTTAGCGAAGGCTTGAAGAGATCGGCTGTGAAGCGGCGCAGGAGATCGCGTTGAAGAGATTCGAGGAGTTCGGGCTGACGGGAATGGTGAGGATGTATCCCGGCGCATCGATGAAAGGGCGGTCGATCGCCTCCAGAGTCTTGTTCGAGTCGCGCAGCACATAACCCGGGGAATCCAGAAACTAGAGGAGTGTGTCGTACAAACTGGCCACGAAAACCGCAATCGTGAACGACAGGACGAGCTTGCTGGCCCGGGAACAAAGCCCGCGAGACCAGATGAAGAGGGCCCGCTGCCGGTAGCCCTCGGAAAACGTTAGATACGCCATGAAGACGTCGTAGCCGGCAGCGATCCAGGCAAAGAGATATTTCACTGCTACTACAAACAACACGCTTGCGAAGCCGAATATGAGCGACTTGACGGCATTGGAGTAGAGAGGGACGGTCGAGGAGATAAAAACGGCCGTGACGAAAGACATGCTAGATGCAGGGCCATGAGACAAGTATTGCGGTATGGCACTTCACGCCTGGGACGGTGGCCTTCTTCCGATATCTGGCGTATTCGGGACGTCAAGTTGCCTGGGAGGGAGTGGTGCAGGCTTTGGAGGTGGATGCTCAAAATTCGGGCTTCCCAGGATTGGGCTGCCTGCCAACATGAAAAGGGACCAAAGCAAGCCACCCTCGCTTTTCAGGGGAGGGTGGCTTTTACTGGCAACATTGCTTTTGTCGTCAAGTCCCACTGCGGGTGGCCAAGTTCAGCCACTCCCACAGGGGGCGGGCCTTGTCCAAAGCTACCAGGTAGGTAAAAGGGCGACGACCGCGCGCCACCATCCAACCTATTGCGGTGCCTATCATCCAGGTAAGCTACTTTGGGCGATTATTAGAAAGGCCAGGCCAAATCGTGGCTAACCGGACGACGGGGGGCTTCCCCAATAGCATCTTGGTCAAGGGTTTGCCAAGGGCCGAGACCATTTCAGCCTCACCTGCGAATGTCTTGGCCAACGAGAGCCCAATAGTCAGCAGCATGACCAAACAACGATGTTCAGTGTTCCTAACATCAATACGCAGAAGGAACATCAGGGCTGAGGACCAGGATGCTCAGCAACGTCGGGAGGTTCCGGACAAGCTTGGCAACCACTGTTCTACTACAGTACACCCAGATGGTGAAGGAAGCTGGCAACACTCATCTCTCAGCCCGTCCCACACCAAGGCTGCAGATACCCTGGCAGTGTCTGGTCAGCTGCATATGCGGGTTCCAATATTCTGACTGGATGTGCCCCTTCTTCACAACACCCAGGCCCCCAGCAGTGGGAGAGCACAAACGTGAAAGACCAAAGCATGCACTCCAGAAACGCGAGATGCTCGAGAAACCCATAGTATTCTAGGGTGAGACAAACCGCTCCAAATTCTCCCCAATAGACACTGGGTTCTCCAAGTCCACTCGAGCATTCCCAGAGGAGGCCATGAACAGCCCTATGCCTCCAATGGACGTGTGCTGCCATTGGGGCTCAGGTACTGGGAGATACAAGAAAGCAATTTAACGTTACGCAAAATTGGGAGAGTAAGAAGGAAGGATTCCATCGTTGCGACTTCCTCAGCCGCAAGAGAGCAGCGATAGCAAAAACCCTGCCCAGAGTATAATGAGGTAATTCCACCGCAGAACTAGCATCCCGAACAGGCGGCCTTCCCCAAGGCACCATCGCGATGTGATCGAGTTCCTCAACGCTGGCCGTGCCCAGCGAAATTTCGTTGATCTCGACAATGTGAGAATAGGACTGCATGGGGCGGATGGCGGCTTGTCTCGTGGTTCTGCTGAGCCCTCCCTTCTCTTTGGCCGGGCTTGATGCGGAGTGAACCTATTAGATATGTGTTCCACGGCCGGATGCCCCTGAAGCCTTCGACAACACAAAGCGGAGCGATGAGCCACAACATATCTACATTCACATCTTGATCTCTTGCTTCATCTAGGCTGCATCAAGAAGACCCAATGATCCGGGACCTGCCGCCCGCTAGAGCGCTATGGGTGTTCGCAGGCATGGATACACCACTACTGCAATCAAATAGCATACAAAACAGCCTCCCGCTGCGTTTCCATTTTTACGTTGCTCCCCCTATGTCGAACCCCATCTTTCTTCCTGAAGCTCGGCTCTTGCCAGGCCCAACGTGAGACGCCAACTCCGTGCTCGTTGTCTTTCTGCCACGGCATTAGAAGAAGGGCGCTTTGCAACCGCGAGGAAACGAGGGTCCTGATCTCGCACGATCTATTGACAACCTCCCGAGCGATATCCCCCCGAAACCGTAGAGCAGTTTCCTCGTTTGCGCATGCGAGCGCTGGCCGCGTCACTCTTCTCAAGGCGACGAGGCGACAGTGCCAGAGCCTGGTCATGACCACCTACCATGCGCGAGCTCCTCAGGCCTGACATGCCCGGTCGGATATTTTCCTTTCTCTCCAGCGCAGGCAGCATCATAGGCACTGCATCTGATCGCTTGCTCTTCTTCCGCCCGCAGCAGGCACTCAAGTCCCCGGCTGCGACTTATTCCAAACCTCAAAGAACTGATTCTCGTACGACCCCATGCACTTGACCTTCTCGGGCGGCGTGGCGCGCCACTCGATGGGCTCATCCTGGCAGGGTTCCAATGGAAATGAGGCTCACATGCCCAAGGAAGAGGCGAAAATGCCAAACACGCTGGGCGAGACTGGCCCCGTCAGTCTCGGCTCCAGCCTTGTCTCTCAGAAAACCGAAGATGACAGTTTCACCATGGTGGTCGGAAGCTGCGAAGCCCCACAGCCCCATACGGGCTCGAAAGCGACCAAGGCCCGTGATTCTCAGCCATGCTGTCTTGTCCAGTTCAACCGTCACAACCATGGGGAACCTACCGCCGAAATATGTCTCCCCGCCGGGGACGTGGAAGACGAAGGCGGCGCTCCGGGCGGTCTCGCTCGTGTGTTTGATCATCATTGCTGGCATCGGCGGGTCTCTGGCCAACACGCCGCGAGTGGAGGATTTCCTCTGGATCATGGTCATCGCGCTGCTGCCTGCCGTACGTCTCACATTCCCACCCAGGCCGAAGTGCTCACCGCGGATTGAGCTGACATATTTCGCTCACAGCTAATCCCCACGCGATTGATCCAGATCCATCAACCTTAACCGAAATATCGGCCGGAGAATCTCACTATGGAGCCCTTCGCGGCTCTCGGTCTCGCAGGCAATATCATCACGTTTGTCGACTTCACCCGCAAGCTGTTCTCAGGGGCGCACGCCATTTACCAGTCACACTCGGGCACCAACCACAGTAATGCGCTGCTTCAGCTCGTCGCGCGCCATGTCAGGTCCTTGAGCGACGCTGTATTGCTGGAACAGGCACAATCAGAGGAGCTCCGTGCTCGTGCAACTGAGAGCAAACGAGTGGCCGAGGCGCTGCTCGGCGCCCTGGACCTGCTCAGGATCAAGGGCCGCAACAATCCGTGGAAGTCGTTGAAGGCCGCCCTGAAGGACGTCTGGAATCGCAGCGAAATTGAGAATCTCGAGCAGAGGCTGTTGAAGCTTCAGGCGCAGGTCACTACTCACGTACAGCATCTGATGGGGTAAGGCTGAAGCCACGTCGTTTCGGATGGCTTTTATCCAACTGACGGACCATGCCTAGGAACAAAATGTCCGAGATCTCGGTCGCGATCAACACTCTCATCGAGACGAACAATCTCTCCGACCGGACATGAAGAAGCTTGTCGCCATGGACAGCATAATAAAGGACATCCTCCAAGCCATAAAAGACATGCAGTCCGGTGACCTGCACCGACACAATGCCGGCGAAACCTTACAAGCCCTGTCGCAGGCTATCCCCAGCCTCGGTACACATGGGCAACGCATGGCAGAGGAGCAGGCTCTCCTCCGCAGCCTGTACTTCCCCATGATTCAAGCCCGGCACGAGAAGATCAAAAAGGCGCATGCCGACACTTATGAATGGATTTTCGAAAATGCCGTTCCAGAGGGCCAGACGGTGCCCATCAGATTCGCCCAGTGTTTGCAGTCGGGCAACGGCATCTTCTGGATCTACGGCAAACCAGTGTCCGGGAAGTCTACACTGATGAAATTCATCTGCAACCACGGACGGACGCGCGAGTACCTCAATCGCTGGCAGGAACGCCAGCTGAAAACCCTCGAGGGGCTGTATGGCGTTGGCTGGGGGCCGACTTCGAATCACACGGAGTCTTCGCTGGCTGGGACACCTAGTGTCGCTGGAGACGGTGACATTCTTTCCCAAGCGGAAGGCAAGAAGAAACTCGGGTACGAAGCAGACTTGGTCACGGCGTATTGTCGAGAGCAAACCGGGAGCAGCGCGAGCGGCAAAACCGAGATTGCCAGGTTGGTTGTGGCCAAGTATTTCTTCTGGAATCCTGGCTCGAGGCTGCAGAAGTCCCAGGAGGGTTTGTGGCGCTCGCTCCTCTTTGAGACGCTCCGGCAGTGCCCAGATCTGGTCCAACGCGTCGGCCGGACACGCTCCCGCTACCGAGGCCTCCATAGCAATGCCGATGACACCGGTTCGCCGTCCTTTACAGCGCCAGACTCCTGGTCTTTCGAGGAGCTGCTATCAACGCTTGAGGATGTCATTAGTGTCAGGAAGTCGGCGACTTTCTGCCTTTTCATTGACGGCCTGGACGAACTCGAAGAGGAGAATAGACGGACATATCGAGACCTGATCCATACCCTACACCGACCGCATTACCAGGTCCCCCAACGCCAAGATATGTGCCTCGAGCCGCCCATGGACCGTAATCCACGACGCTTTTATGTCCACACCGGAACACTCTCTCAACCTGGAAGATCTCACCCGCCGAGACATTCGCCGCTACGTGTCGGAGAAATTGGAAGCGCACGACCAATATCCACGGCTGAGACTTATGACCGCGACTACGAAAATCTCATCGACGAAGTGGCGCGGCGCTCGCAGGGTGTGTTCCTCTGGGTCTATCTCGTTGTGAAAGACCTCCTCGACGGGCTCACCTACAACGATTCCGTACAGACATTGCTGCACCGCCTCGACCACTTCCCCGACGACCTTGAGGACTTCTTCATGCATATGATTGAATGCAAGCCCCCCTGTATCGTCGCCAGGCTGCTCGGACATTTATGGTCACAATGGAGGCTCCGCATCGTCTGCTGGCCATCCTCCATTTCTTCCTGGATGACATCGAAGCAGATCCCGACTTCTGCCTTGCAAAACCTCAGCTACCGCTTGAGCCCCAGGAGCTGACCTTCAGGCACGAGCGGATGCGACGTCGGCTTGAGGGACGAACTAAGGGTCTCCTCGAGGTTGTCCGCTGCCCCTTGTTCGGGAGAAAAGAACCATACTTTGACGTCCAGCTTGAATCCTTGCACCGCACACTCAGGGACTTCCTGCATTCATCCAGCAAGGTGCAAGCTTTCCTTACCAGCGGACAAGTGGACCCCTCAGAGACTTGGGTCCTAGTGTGCCGCGGTATGCTGGCCCAGATTAGATACGCCCCAAGGGCTTTGCTCTCCCAGGACGCCCCGATTCGTTCAGGCGGAGCACAAACTTCAGCCTGGACACCGCTGGCTCGAGCTGCTCCTACGGAAATTTCTCTATCAATTTGATTGTTCTGCCGGAAAAGCGCTCGAGAATGCGGACAATACCAGCGACATCATGGGAGTTTTCGGGGGCTGAAGGTGAGCCTAAGCGGGACCTTGAAGGACAACCTCGGTTACTCCGGGGACAGCTCGCTCTGGCTCGCGGAAATCCTCTGCAAGCATGATGCGCTGGAGTTTCTGAAACAGGTGGTCTACGACTGGTCGGACTGCCCCTTGTACGGCTGTTGCGGGGCGCGCTGGTCGGCTTCAGCGTCATCAAGGGCGCTCCGAAGAAGCAGTATGACGTCGTCACATTCCTTCTCGCTCGCGGCGCTGATCCGAATCAAGTGTTGGAGGGCGGCTTCAACGACTCTACGACGCCTTTTCAAGACTACATGGCCGCATTGCATAAGGGCAGGCTCCCATCTTCAGCACGGGACATGCACCAACACTTGCCCATCCTAATTGCTCTCGTGGAGCATGGGGCGAACCTTTCGGCCGTCATTGATACTTCCAGCGGCTCCGGAATCACCGCCGAGACCGTCATCCAAGCTTGTTTTCCACCGGAGTTGGCTTCAAGGATACTAGCCACCGCCCCGACCCATGGAAAGGGGGGGGGCCAACCACAACAGCCATCGATATCAGAGGAGAAGCCTGAGTCGCAAGCTAACTTGGGCCGGGCGCCAACCCAGCCCAGTATCCAAACTCAAACGCACGCTCAAAATCCACTACGCAGGGCAGGATTCTGGTCGAGGTCGATACGACGGCTCTTTTATCAAAACCAACGCCTATCTCGATAACGTTAGTTAGTGGAACAGAGGTAACGCAGACGGGAGGCAATGTGGCACGACCGGCTTAAACACCCATGTCCAAACGACGCTCCGGGGAGAGTTGGAGGCTTAGAGATTTCAGTCCCGCCTACCTACCTACCCAACGGTCCACCAGGTAAGCGCGGAAATGAGAAAGTCGGACCGTGGATAAGATGTGTACCTTTGGCTAAGTCCCTGGTAATTAGGTACATTCATCAAGCAAGCCCATCTAGTCAATCTTGCAAATTGTATACTTCAGGATTAGTGATGCTGGAGCAGCAATGGAGCGTGTACGGGTACTCCTTTCAAGCGGAACTGGTTCCATTTCATTCATTCATGGAAGTCCAGAAGACAAACTCGCTCAAGGATTTGTGAAGCTGGCCGTACTAATTATGGAACGCTTCCCTCGACAATGCTGACCTATTTCTCGGCGCCCCGTGCATGCCCCTGAGCCGGGGCCGACTCGTGCAGAGCATATGCATCCACATGGGCCTCGGCAAACTTGCGCGCCGGCGTCTTGTTCGTGAACAGGATATCCAGCTCCTCGTAGGTGCGGCCCTTGATCTCGGGCAGGCGGAAGTAGGCCCAGACGAAGACGATGGCGGCCGTGCCGCCCCAGAAGAAGCCCGACTTGCCCTTGAAGTTCCACGCGGTCGGGTTCTGCATGTAGCTGTACAGCACCTGCGACACGATGTTGGTGAGCTGGTAGGCGGTGCGCGCGAGCACGACCGACAGCGGCCGCAGCCGCACGCTCGACGTCTCCGAGATGATGCTGTACGCCAGCGGGCCGATGGTGAGCGAGTAGGTGAAGAGCCAGAACACGCACAGCCCGCCCGACGGCCAGAGGCCCGGCGAGCCCGCCGAGACGTCGAGAATACCGATGATCAGCAGGACGATGGTGAGAACGCCCATTCCGGTTACGTAGATGGTCCGTCGGCCGAGATGCCCGATGAGCCACCAAGAACTGTTGGGGGAGTCAGTATAACATACGGATCGAACCAGAGGATCAGGGGTTGCTCACAGGACAGTCCCCACAAAAGCCATGCCCTTTGCCCCGAGGCTGAGGTTAAACGCGTTGTATGTCTCCATGCCAGCGGTGGTGAAGAAATACGTTGGGGTGTAGGCAAAGCTGCTTCCCGACAGGATCTGGCCCATGAAAGTCACCATGCAAATCTCGGTGCGGCGAAGATCGACGCCGCGGAAACAGTCAAAGTAGGTGGCGCCCTTGGTAACCTCGGACTCGAGCTTGGTCGTGTGCACCATCATGGCAAGCTGCGCGTTAATCTGTTCGTCCGTCTTGTCGCCGCTGAGCCGCTCGATGGACTTCTTTGCCTTCTCGAGCTGGTCTGTACGGACGAGATACCACGGGCTCTCGGGGGCAAGGTAGGCAATGACCATGAGCGGGACAGGCCACGCCCATTGGATGGCAAACGGGATCTTGTAGCCCATCTCGCCGACGATCGGGAGACAGCCCCGGAGCACGCCGCTGGCGAGGAGCTGGCCAATGGCCCAGCAGAGGTTGACGTAGGTGGTCAAGTAGCCGCGGAGATTGGTGGGGCAGACCTCAGAGGCTAAAGGAGGGAGATCCATCAGTACCATCTCGAGTCAAGGCTGGTCCGAGGTGTCTCACCATAGGCCGGGCTCAGTGTCGCAAAGACACCCCAGCATAGGCCGCATAGGATCTGCCCGCCCACCAAAGCCGCGGCATTGGGCGCGAAGAAGACGACGAAAATAAAGGCGTTCAGGAACCCCATGGATACAATCATGACCAAGCGGTAGCCATATCTCGATGCAAAGTATCCATTCATCAGACCGCCTTCAGGAGATGGCTGGCTGTTAGCACCGTCGCAAGGATGCTCAAGTTGTCTGCTGAAGGGGACTTGATACGACAAAGGAAATCCACATACCAAAGATCGCACCAACAGTACTGGCCATGTTCAGCCCCGTCTGCCATGCAGCCGAGACCTCCCAGTTGTTCTTGTCTGGGTAGTAGTCTCCAAACTTCCTTTTGAATTCGGGATACGCAAAGAAGTTACCAATCAGAATGGTGTCGTAGCTAGGATAACATCAGCAGGTCAAGACAACGGAACCTTTTCCAGGTTGGAAACGACGCTGGTAGATGCATACCCTTCCATGATGATTGACATGGAGATCATGACGGACCAAAAAACAGCCATGCGATTCTCACGCAGCGCTTGGAGGAAGGTCTGAGCGTGCTCATCGTCGGTCGCCTGCTTGGCCTGCAAGATGGCGTGCTGACCGAGTTTCTCCTCGAGATCCTGGTCGACGACCTTCTGCAAGTGGCTGACTTGGACGTCTTTCCCGGCCATGGTGACTGCGGAAAAGGGTGCCGAGCTCTTGTCGGGCTTGCTCTCGGTGGTGCAGTGTCAAGAGCAGAAAGGTTTCGGGCATACGCGAACAACACCTGTCCCTCACCACAGCTCCTACGAGAAAAGGGTACACATGCCGATCGCGAGAGCAATTGTGGGTTCTATATCCAAGGCGACATCCTCGATCAATACACAACCCCAGACAACCTCCTGCAGGCCCCATGCGGGGAAGCTGGGGAAGCCCCCCCGGCCCTTGGCGTAGGATGCGGAGAAGTGCATGGGATTGGATCGCGTTGTTGGAGATGCGACTCTGCTCGGCCCTGCGGTGAATATCTACCCCGAAACTGGCAGGTCAACTGCATCTGCACAGGTTGAGATCGGCCAGGAGAGCCCTCGCTCCGATCCCTCGGGCTCGAGTCAATTTTTGATCCACCACTAAGAGTCAACGTAGGCTGCATTCCAGGTTGTCCATGTTTATTCCAACAGCCCTCTTTTTCGCATTTCGCCTTCCGTCCATCTCCAGAGCCGCCCTGCCAGCTCCATATCCCGCGCAGTCTTACTGGGCAGCCTCCGCTTCTGCCCAGGCACAAAGTACTCCCCGCTATCGCCCGCCTTGAAGTCGGGCGAGGCGACAACAAAGACGGAATTATAGGCGCCTTCTCTTGCGTGGGAATACGCGCCCAACACCTTCAAGACAGTGCTGACAAACTTGGGGAAAGCAGTCTGCCTGTTGAGGTTGGTATCGAGATGGCCAGGGTGGACGGCCGCAGCCCAGATCCCCGACTTGGCCGTCTCGGTGCCGTCGGGTCCGAACAGCTTGTTGAACTGCTTTGCGTGCAGGATGTTCGCCAGCTTGCTCTGCCCATAGCGAGACCACAGCCCACCCTTTTCCTGGTTGATATCCACGAAGTCGATGCCGGCCTTGGGCGCGAAGCCGTGGCCGTCGCTCGTCACGTTGACGACGCGCACGCTCCCGAGCGCCGCACTACCACTCTCCTCCTCCTCCTCCTGCAGCGTCTTGGTCAGGGTATCTAGCAGGTGCCAGGTGAGGAGCCAGTGGGCAAGGTAATTGGTCTGCCACTGCGCCTCGAACCCGTCGCCGCTGAGCGCGAACGGCGTCGCCATAATGCCAGCGTTGTTGACGAGGCCGTGCAGCTTTTGTTCCGTGTGCCGGAACTGCTTCGCGGCGGCGACGACGGACTGCAGGTCCATCAGGTCCATGTGGAGGAAGCGCACGTCGGCGGCCGGGGTTTCGGCGCGGATCTGGTTGATGGCGGCTTCGGCCTTGCCGGGCGATCGGGCGCCCAGATACACGCGCGCGCCGTGCTTGGCGAGCTCATCGACCGTGTGGAAGCCCACGCCCGTGTTGCCGCCGGTGACGAGGTAGACTTTGCCGGCGAGGGAGGGAAGGGCGAAAGGGAGCGGAGATGCCATCGTTGTTGGTACTATGTAGGTACCTTACCTAGGTAAGCGAGTCGTATTGGAAGTGAGGGAGAATGAGGAAGCGCGTGGAGGCATTTAATCACGGTGAGAGAGTCAAGTCCCTCACACTGGCAATCGCACAGCCCCGGGCCCTCGGGCAGCGATTGCCCCGAATAGTCGCCGAGAACAGCACAGGCTCCGGGTCTGGCCAACCATCGCTTAACGGTCTGCGAAATAAACCCGGGGCCGAAGTGCCAGTTTAATTTATTTGAATTCCGACGGAATTCGACCACGTTCGCGGTATGTACAGATCACCTGGGCATCGTCCGGAATCTCAACATGTTGAGCGACGGCTGGCTGGGCCCGGAGCAGGAATGACACTGGCACTTGCCCAGCATCCGACGTCAAATTGGAGCTCAAAATCCACGGTGCAGATTCGGAGATGCGGCCAGGACTACGACAAGTGTTCCGTCCGCGGAAGCAGATGGTCATGATTCGCGCATTCTCCTCTTGACAGTTGGCATGAGGTGCGCATAATTACCCCAGACAACAGGCCGTCTCGTTGCTCTCTACCTAACTGCCAATGCCCAGCTGGAACAACATAACGAACCACACTCTTCAAGTAATGGAGCCATCCCCGCCAACTCATACCACCCTCCCCAACTCAACGCCCATTGGGCGTGCAAAACCCCTCCGTGACCGTCGCCACGCCGCCAGTGCTCGTCACATAAGCGATCCGGGTGACCGGAAACTCCTGCGTGTTCACATCCACCACGGCGGTCCCCGTCAGCGTATACACCGTGTTGCTGACGACCGTCTTGACCACGACAGGCGTGTTCGTCGCGACACCGCCTTCGTCCCGCCGCGCCTTTGTACACGCCGCCGGATCGCCCGTGTAGACCGTCGTCGTCGCCGTCGGCTTCCTGATCGTGATGGTCGTCGTCGTCGTCGGGGTCGGATTGCCCTTGCACACGGTCCGTGTCGTGGTCCCGTCGATGGTCGCGCGCACGCCAGTCGCCATCGCCACCGTGTTCTTGGTCGCGAGCGTCGTGCCGTCGGTGAAGTACTCCCAATCCTGCAAGGTGGTCGTGTCGGGCGGGAGCGTGACGCCCGGGATGGTGGTGCTGCGCGTCGACGACGTCAGGCACAGCGCCGTCGTCGTCGAAGTGTGCGCCCACTCGGACCACGTCCACGTCAGGTACTCCCATGACGCGTGCTGCACCACCAGCGTGTTGAGGCAGTGGTACGACACGTAGGTCGCCGTGGGCGTCGTGAGCGTCACCACCGGCGTGTGGAAGGTGACTTGGATCACGGGCGGCCGCTTGGTGTAGGTCACGGTGATGGTGTTGCGGGCGGTGACGGTGGTTGTGGTTGTCAGGGGCGGGGGAGCGTCGGAGGGGAGGCGGAACTCGCAGGTGACGCAGGACGAGGTGACGGTGCTGGTGGAGGGGGCGGGGCCGCGATGCTGGTCCACCCCGCCTCGCGCGTGATGGTTGGGTCCCGGGAGTTGACGGTGACGGTGGTCGGGGCTATCCAGACGGTGGTGGTTGTGGTTGAGCCCGCGACCTCCCGTTAGGCGACGTCATGGGGACGTGGAGCGGGCTCGCCGTCGTGAGAGCGGCGAGCTGGAGTAAACAAGCTCCAGGAATGAGCCTGAGCCCCTGAGTTACAGTCATTGTTGGGAGATATTCCGACAGTGACTTTTAGCATGCGGAGGCTTATGCAAACCAGGGCCATCACAGGCCGCTTCCAGGGCTGATATTACACAACTTGAACTGTGACCAGCGTTTTGATGTCCTCGCTCATTCTAGGAAGGTCACTGAGGCTGTTTCCGGACCTCTTCAATGTACGTCATATTCAAGCTGCTGACTGTCGTGCGAGTAAACATTTGAGATGGTAAAATACTACCGCGTCTATTATCCGGATGCTACACTGGCTGCATGGGATTTGAACTTGCCGTTATCCTCAGCCTGTCAAGTGCTGACGCTGCCCAGAGGCTTCTAGCAGCAACCTGTATGAGCTACGGGGACTGCTACTGCGTCAATTGATCCTGGTTTTCCACGTTATTACGAGCAGGAAATAGCAGGTGTACAGGTAAGGTAGCCATGCCTACCTAGGGACCTTAGGCAGCCAGCCTGAAGACAGCCCGATTGGGGAAAGACGCCGACGGATGCCCTCCGTGGACTTCTAGTGAGTTCTCGTGTGCCACTATCCCCACTCTGGGTATGCTGCAGAGTGGGATATCAAGGTCATCTGAGTACAGTTGGGCGCGATTCCACCCAGAGTCAGGTATCAACTCACGCATCATGGGTCAAAGCATGTTGGACCCGGCATCTTGCGTGAGCCCTACATACAAGTACACCAAGTCTGAGAACCCATGCCTTCCAATAACAAGCCAGAGGAGCAATACCGCTGGGTTTCTGTGCCGATCCACCCCATCCTCGAGCTGTTCCGCAACCGTCACGCGGCGTACTTCGCCGTCGTCGGTTAGCGTCGAAGTCCGTCGCATGACCGCCGCGGAACATCCGGGCCATTGCACCACAACATCCATGTTGTCAAGCCCACCACATCGTTGTTCGGCACGCCAAAACCCCCACGCGGACACGCCCAGGACCACCCGCAAACGAGCAGGGGGTTGGTGCATGCCGAACAACGATGTGGTCGGCTTGACAAGATGGAGGTTGGGGTGCAATGCACCGAAGGCTCCGCCTCCCGCGCAGGCCTTGCACGGTTTCTAGCGGCGAAACCGCTTGAGGGTGGCACAGACTGGTCACGTACCACCCGCGGTGGCGGAGCCGAGGATGCCCCCTCGGCTCCTTTTGGGCAAGTCCACTTTGTGCACTCCCCTGAGGTGCCTCCACAAGTAATCCTTCCGATGGAGCTTCGTGTCACACACTCGGCATTGGAACTCTGGGGTGCCGCCGTGCTTCATGGTCTTCGAATGTCGCCGGAGATCTGGCCCCGTGCTGAACCCCTTGTTGCAACGAGCAGACATGAGGCTTTGCATGGTTCTTCTTATGGCGCCTGTTTCTCTCCATTAGCGACATTCATTCAAGTGAATAGGAGGGAGCAAAGTCGGCGGACTGACCGGAGCTGCTGCGGAGTGCCGCAGATCTTGGGACACGCGGTGCATGGATGCAAGCCGCCAGAGTTGGACTTGGACCTGCTAGCGGCAGTTCTGCTGTCGTCACTCCGCGATGTCGCCGGACTGAGAGTGGTCTGCGGCGTTAGCTCGGGTGTTGGCCATGGCGCCGGGCCCAGATCGCGGTAGAGCGGCGAGCCGCAGGACGAGTTTGGCAATGCTGACCATCTGCGTCCAGTTCGATGCCTCGGGACTCGAGTAGAGCAAGGACTGAGCGTCAAAACCTGCGACCCAGTCCTGCTCCGTGCTCAAAGGAACCCGCTGGGAGTCATGGCCAGGTTGGGGGACTGCTGCAAGACCTGGCGAAAAGCCTTGAACCGGGTCGAGAGACACAAGGCCAGTGCCAGTGCCAAGCGGACCTGGATAGACTGTGCCTTGGCCAATGAGACACGGAACAGGACTGTAAGCGGCGGTCGAGTTGAGTGCAAGCGGAAAGCCGGTGTCCAGAGAGTCGGTGTTTGACGATGGTGCCAAAGTGTGGATCAAGCCAGTCGAAGGCGGATAACTTGCAAGGGCAATGTCGTCGAGAAAACGTCCTCCGAATATTTCTCCAACCCCCCAAAGACCTTCTTCCCCCAAGCAACCAACGGGATGAATTTCTTCATCATAATGATCGGGCACACCCGAGGCAGAGGGTCCTGGGAAGACGAATGCACTGCCGTCGGGGAGCATCGGGTGATCATGACGATGAAGAAGTTCATCGCCGTGATTTCTGATCCATTGCCCCGGAGTGTGGTGGGCTTGGCAGGGGCGAGCAACGCCCCCGCGGGCGAGCGGTCAACTCTGGAGAGCTGGACTAGACGTTGGAGGTTAGCAGTAGAGAGGAACAAGGAGTCGAGCCGGCTTCTTGATGCTGTGAGTCTTACCGTTCAGTTCAGTCCGGGTCAGGCTGAACGATGGACATCCGCACCTTTTAAGCTGGCACCCTTGAGCAGCAAAGGGCCACGGTCTTCCCCGCAGGCAACAAGGCAGCGAGTGATTGTCCCAACATGCCCCCAACATGCGCATGCAGGCGTCATGCACGACAGCCTCCTGCCCACGCACGCCCAAGAGATTCGATTGCCGTGATGAGATGCATGGCGTCAATACCCCGCCTGAGATCGGGATTCAAGGATTGAATTGGCCGGAGGGCAGGAGGTATGCCCTGGAGGCAGAGGGATCTGCCTGGACTCGTATGCCGGATGTACAGTGTGATGCACATGCGCGAAGTGTATGCGTATGACACGACTGAGAACCCTGATCCTTATGCACGGGCGCAGAGATGGGCAACCGGCCGGTTCAACTGGTGAACGCTGCCTAAAACCATCACGGCCAATCGGGAAGAACCGGCCCACTTCGTATTACTTGAGTGGAAGATCCTGTATAGCTATATTGTAGGTCAAGTGGGAATAGCTTCACCTAGGGGGTTTAGTAGACCGTGCTTGTATAGGGGCTGGCCGAGAGTCGCCGAGGCTTACCTTAGGGCTTAGCCCGTTACATCGAGCATCGTGGGTCGCATGTAGTTAGTTCGTATCCTCGGCTTTAGCCCCAAACAACCCTGTAAATAGAGGATATGATCCTAGCGCTAAAAATGCATCTCTTTCGCAAATACACGGGAGGTTTTCCGAAGGAAGTGTCCTAAGATAGGTGTGAACGAAGCAGAATGGGCGACGTCTTCCGGCCTCTGTCGCCGGCGCCGTTTGGAGTCGTTAAGGAGCCGGCCGTGAACTGGGAACGCGAACGCGATCTTGTGCGGCAAAACATCGGGCGAGCGTTTGACCTGGGGCTGCTGAGTCAGCAACTATAGTCGTGCAACGCCCGAGATTTTGCTCATAAAAGTTCTGTGTCTGCTCAGAAGGGCCCAGAACCTGTCGCTATGAGGACAAGAAACCGCAACCTTTGAACCACAACGAAGACCAAAAGCTGTCGTGTTTGTAGGGAGGGCGAAAACGTGAACCTGGGCCCAGGGGTGAACTCCTTTTTTGGGTTCAGATTGCTGACTCAGCAGCGCTTGGGTCACGTGCTGAAAACGCTATCTGAGGATCAAACGGTAGAGAACGCGTACCCGCTCAGTTTTTACTGTTCCGTTTCCCAATTTCTGTTTCCCATCCATACTGTGGTGTGATCCTAACGTCGCCTTACTGCCAACAAGTTCCACCAACGCGTTACAAATCTTATCTTAGCCAATCAAACGCGTTTTGCGGCCCCACTCTATACCTCTTGGCAAATTGGCAGCTGAGTTGCCAACTGCACAACCAGTACAACCCCACTTTTTCCATGGCGCAGCAGGCGGCATTAGCCGTAAAGGCTGACGGTCCACGGGAGGACGAGGACACGAAACCGCAAGCCGACTTCATCTCAAAGAAGCGCGGGATACACGCCAGAGAATGACGGCGGTGCACGCGCGGGTGCCGCACGGCTAGCGCTAGTTGCCGTGGAGGACTGCGCTGTGATCGAGCGCAGTGCGTAAACCCGGAAATGGATCCTACAGACCTGATCGGCCTCGTTATGGCGGAAGTACTGGCCGCCTTCGCCAGCCTAACTCGACGGCCGCAACGGCGGGCGACCTGCCAGCCTTGGCGGCCCAGGAGGCGACCCCTTCCCAGGACGCGATCGTCGTCGCCGACCGTGGGAGCCTGGCGGGGAGTACGAGGGCGCGGGGAGTGAGAGGCCGGGGAGGAGTGATAGCCCGGCGGCGAGTGGAAGGCCGGCGCAGGGTTCGGTTGGTCGCCGTGCCTGCTCCTCGCCCTTCTACAAGAGGCTCCTGGCGGCGTTCTTGGGGGTTGGAGCCAAACTGCCCGCGCAGCGTGCCAAGAAGCTAGGAAGGGGACTGGCAGATGGGCCCTCCGCCCCTACGCCCCATGCCTCTTTCGGGGCTTGGCTTATTTTCTGACAGCAGGCAGACTGCAGGCAGCAGCCGCATTGCAGTATATTAGAAGCAGCAACCCAAGATTCGCGCGTTCCTCGGTTCTCTTCTCCCAACAACCGCAACAGCGACGCACTCTCAACAGTGACTTACTCTTGCGAGGCACTTCACCCACCACCCTGCGGCATCATACTTCTGGTTTAGGAGTTCCTTCGCCCTACGCACCGTTCACCATTGCGATGGACGATCAAACGGACCGCCTGAGGCAGTCGTTGCTTCGCCACGAACAGCTTTCCTGGGAGGCCTACAGGCCGCAGACACCCAAGGACATGCTGCTTTATCATACACGACAACGCTGGTTTGAGTTCTGCGACGGCCGCTCGATTTCCGACCCGAAGGCAGAGTTCAAGAATTATTTACAACATGAAACCGGGTTCTTGGAATATCTGAAGCGGAGAGACCGCTGTGACGACACGGCTTTGGGTTGCTATCAGCGCTTTTTTAGGCACCTGGCTGAGAAGGATTTAGGTGGTGCGCCGGATGAGGAGCTGGCATCACCACTTGGGCAACTTTTGGGCGACTTGCAGGCATTACAACTTGGGCATCGTTTTAAGCGGCTTGTGGTGGTCGGAGAGACAACTCAAGGGGAGTAGGCACCTTCGCCTAGAGGCCAACCGTTGGGGTGCAAGAAATCGGCCGCAGGCACCGGTCAATGTTCCGTTTGTCGAAGTGTTTACCAAATGCATTTGATTCGTTGGCAACCCCTCTGTCGATCCGTATGTCTTGTGACTCTTGTCGAGCCGGTGGTCAAGGTGTTTATAACGCCGACTGGAATCCCAAGTTTAGTCTCTGAATTCTCTCAACTCGACGGCCTATCGTCACTAGAGTCTATTTCCTCTCAGCACCCTGCATTTACGCTCGATCGGCTAACTCGATCATCCAAATCTGGAGAATCCCTGTAAAGGCTGCTGCGGAGAGTTGGTTACAGCATGTGCTATGTCTGGGAGCATGAATCATGTCCGATTGGAGGAATCGAGGATCTCATTGCCTTCTGCTGCATGCGTCCTGCAGTGAATCTGTTAGAGCGCCTCCTATATGCGGCAACATATCCATTGCTTGACTTCTAACGCTGTACCACAAGCCCCAACGATCTCCCCAGGCGTCTATTTACATGTGCAACGAGTGGAACTATACGGGAGTTCATCTCCCCAGTCAGTAACCCGTTTTCTTGGACCTCTCTTGATCAGGTACTCCCAGGGGGTGTCCGCCTCTAGTTTGCACCCCCCGCAAAGCTCCTCGGCCCTGTTAACGTTTAGAACAACTCCACTTATCAGCACATCTATACATAACTACCTGTATTCTAAGTTAGGTTTTGTCACGCCACTCAGCCATGCCTTGGACCGGGCTTGCCTGACCAACGTGCGCCCGACCCCCCGCCAATATGGAACAATCCATCCCGAGGTTAGCTCTTTGACCGTGTTGTCTCCAGTTTGGTCTGGCTTGTTGCCTTTGGCTGTGCCTTTGGCTGTGCCTTGGGCTGTGCCTTGGGCTGTGCCTTGGGCTGTGTTGTCTTTGACTGTGTTGTCTTCGGCTGTGTTGTCTCTAGTTTAGTCTGGCTTGTCGTCTTTCGCTGTGTCTTGGGATGATGTATGACGATGGATCTCTAAGGACAAGGACAGAGGACACTGTTGATCATGATGTATTTGTAACGTGATTAGCTAACGTATTTGATAAGCGAGCGAGACATATAAGCGAGCGAGACACTCTCCACCACTCTATAACAATGATCCTAAATTACAACGATTACAGAAATCCATCACTCCGCAAAAGCAATCCGAAAGAACGTCACTTGGCCAGAGGCGTGCCCTAGGACGAGTGTATGACCATAAACCGCCACACATGTTGCCCGATAGTCGGCAGGAAGCCAAAGAACCCTCTTCCCATTTCTTGTCACCCAATCGTCGCCGACGAAGAGAACACCGCTGGCGGGTTTCTGCTCTCCAGAGCTGTTTGAAGCGTCGGAGTCTACGCTCAGCAGCCCTCGGTCTGTCTCGAGACATTGACCATTCCTGGAGAACGCCACTGCGCTGACCGAGCCGCCATGCCCCTCGAGCGTCTGCCGGTGCGCGCCAGTCGTTATATCCCAGAACCGGATTGTCTTATCCCTTGAAGCCGACGCTAGCGTCTTGCCGTCCGGCGAGAAC
>JAMAKQ010000104.1:30904-61730 GCA_023628475.1 Chaetomiaceae sp. PF1801
AACGCCACTGCGTTGACCCGACCGCCATGCCCTTCGAGCGTCTGCCGGTGCGCGCCGGTCGCCGTATCCCAGAGCCGGATTGTCTTATCCCCTGAAGCCGACGCTAGCGTGTTGCCGTCCGGCGAGAACGCCACTGCGTTGACCCGACCGCCATGCCCTTCGAGCGTCTGCCGGTGCGCGCCGGTCGCCGTATCCCAGAGCCGGATCGTCTCGTCCCATGAAGCCGACGCTAGCGTGTTGCCGTCCGGCGAGAACGCCACTGCGCTGACCGAACCGCCATGCCCCTCGAGCGTCTGCCGGTGCGCGCCGGTCGCCGTATCCTAGAACCGGATCGTCTTATCCCTTGAAGCCGACGCTAGCGTCTTGCCGTCCGGCGAGAACGCCACTGCCCAGACCAAATCGCCATGCCCCTCGAGCGTCTGCCTGTGCGCGTCCCAGCGGTCTTTAATGCCAGCGGTCATTTCGATAAAAGATAGCCTTTCCTTCCAATACCGATTTCTAATCTCGCTCAAAGTTGGGCTGAAAACGAGCGTAGAGCCGTATATCTGTAAGGGGGCCCGCTCTATAATCGATCTGTGACTGAACACAAACTTCTCTGCGTCTTTCAACAGCTCAAGAAGGCGAGGGTTGATGTCCGGTTGCGACTGAAAAAAATTTAGTATCCTGACAATAATACAGCACGATCAACGTACCTGAGCGGCACTCAGAATCTTTCTTATCGACAGCAGCCCACTGGAAAGTTGCCCTATGAGAGACAAAGTCTCAAGCTAGCGGAGGAAGTATTCCTTCAGGAATCTATACACCTTCCCGTCGTCCGTCAGTTCTCCGAGGAACCTAGAGTTGTCGCTGTTCAGGGAGTAGAGATGGTCGGCCCAGAAGATACAAGAGTATCGTATTAGAGCCAGCGGATCTGGATCGGGAGGCGTTATATTCTTCGATGAGAAGCTAAGGTCGATGTTGTACATGTTGCGTCTTAACATTGACGACATCGTATCTGTCGAGCGTCTGACAATCTCGCTATGCCCTTGAGCGGGCTTAGCTGACTGAAGTCGAAACTTGTAATTCTTCTCCAGGTAATCTTTTGCCGACTGGTGGATCAAGTTGACTGTTCCCTTGGCGATTGTGAGGAAAGAGCCGCACATCTCGATAGCCGTCTCTGCGATGTCCAATGGCAGACCAGTAAGTACGGAAAGCTCTGAGATAGACAGCGGGCGGAAGGCAAGAGACGTGACCACCAAGACTGTCTTACAGTCCTGGGGTTTAATCACTTGCCCCTTCTCAATTCTGGCCATTATATGATCGTACAACTCCAACAACCCAGGAGGCATCTCTCTAATACGCTCGACAGCGTACCCTCCATGCACTGTCTCGAGGACTTTGAACGCGAGGGCCACCCACAGAAAGGTGTTCTCTGCTCGTTTGCGGACTTCGTGTGACACTTCGGCTAAAACGCTGTCGCTGTATCCTTTTCTGCGCTTGAGGATTGTGAGTTTGTGGTCAATGTATGCATTGACGGGTGCTGCCAGACGTTGTATATCCAGCTCGACAAGGGAGTTGGAAGCGTCTAGGGAGTTAGTGGCCCTATCGTTGAGCGCAGCGAGAAGGTCAACTTCCGGGCGGCTAGCAATCAGCCATTTGACATTTTAAGAGAGTGTGAGAGAAGTAGAGATGAGATGGATGAGGTCCGACCGCCCCTACGCACACTTATCAAGTGCGTCGACCGCGAGGTACATAGGCGATAACTGAGGATCCTTCAGCATATTTCGAAACGCCTTAGACATGGCGATGAAGGCATTTTTATCCCTGAAGAGATCGGCGCCCGACTCTTTGTACTTCTGCAGTAGATGGGATATAAGCCGTGGCTGCTGAAGAAGGAGAAGCTAGATCAAAGACCGGAGGACGGCGGTGGCGTTGTCCAGGGCTGCATCTGTGCCTTGGCAGAAGAAGAAAGAAAGCGCTAGTGATAGGGCAACAGGTTGATGCGAGAGTTGGCGAATGAGGCCGATCATGAGCATCGTCTTTCCTGTGCTGGTATGTCCTTTTATCTAGAGCAATCGACGTAGCGGTCGATTAGATCCACTATCGTCCTAGTTTGTAAACGCTGTATACTCCGGGGTGCGAAGGATCTAGTTGTACGCGTCATCGAGCAGCTCATCCTTGCTCTTCTCGATCCGCTCCATGTCGTGTTGCGGATCGACGACGTGGAGATCTCTGCGGCACGCTGCCTCGATATCATCCCTGCGGGCGTCCTTCTGCAACGAGATGAAGTCTCGAATGTCTAGATGGATGTCGCCGAGTCGTCTCTCCATCCCCTCGGCATGCTTAACGAGCTCCCCTAAGGAAGTTTTCGTTTGTTCTTGGAAGGATTGGGCAGCGTCATTCTGAACGGCAGCCTCTGCATCGGTAACCAGCTTCAGATCGCCGTCCCAATCATCCAGATTGAACATGCCGCGAAGGAAGACAAGCCCTTGATTGCGATAGTAGGAACAAACACTCTTCATCTGGTATTGGAGAAGAGCTTTGTAAAGCTCGACAATCCTGTTTTCCAGCTGGCGTAAGACCGCTTGGAAGTCCTTGCCAGCAGCAACGTTGTCCTTGTTCAGGAGATGTTCGGTGAGGGCGCAGTACCAGTCCATTCTGGAGATAACATGAGCGATACCGGCAAGGTTGGATTTCGTCGCTTGCGTAGGATTCTGGAGAATCTGGAGGCATGTTAGCAGAGCCAAGCACGAAGGGGTGTTCAAAGGATGACTGCTTACTTGCAGCCCAACGCAAACACCAGCCCACGGAAGCGCAGCCTGCGGCACGCTTTGGACAGCCAGGTCAATTATTCCCTTGGCCGACAAGACGAAACCAGCCACGTCGCCAATTCCGTTCGTGATCTTGGACGCTCTGGAAATTTTCGCCCGGCCTTCCTCCACTAGCCTTCTCATATGCATTTGTCGCTTGGACGGGTTATGGAGCTTGGCCAAGACGTTAGTGTCTGGGGCAACGCCTGGGTTAGCTCCGAGAATGGTTTCCAGCGTTTTCACGTATGACACGACAAGCTCTACGTTGTCCACCTCAAGACTGTCGTACGCGGCGTTCCACAGTCTCTCGGACTCGGAAAGAACAGGGGTCGGTGGCTCTGTAAATTCGATCGGCGGTGGTATAGGTGCGGGTTCAGCGGGCAGAGCAGGAGGCAGTGCTTGCGATGTTGCGGGTGGATGGTAATCGTCGGGGACTCTCACATCTGTGCCCGATTGGACGGCCTTTGCGGCAGCGGCAGACGGGAAGGGGGAGGGAGGAGTACATGACTCTGTCGCGGCAAGGGAAGACGCTTTCAATCCGTGTTCTGCATTTCCTCGACTAGATGACCGAAGCTGCTGGAGAATGTGAGTTACGAGAAGCCTTGCTATGCTATGCAGAGTCTCAACATACCCGTCGACGGCGTGGCAGACGGAGCTGGTGAGGCTGCACGGCGACGCCCGAAGAGCTTCTTCTACGATTTGTGCGTCATGACGGGTCCGAATGGATCGGCAAAGATCCTCGCACCGAAATGTTCTGCGATCTGTTCGATTTACTCGCTGTCGTGACTGGTTTCCGGTAGCAGTGTACCTGATCGCAACGGCAGCGACGATGAGAAGTTGACAGCAGCATTCCGCAGCGCCTACTGCGGGGTTGGGCCGAAAAGCGGCGGCTAGCTCGCTTGCCTGTTGGTCACGGAAGTTGTGGCGGTGCTGTTGGACGATGGCGGCAAGATACCTCCTCTTTCGTTCGAGGCGCAGGCACAAAGTCACTATAAGACGTGACTCCGGCTGACTTGGATGTTCCGGAACAGCCAACAACACGGCCCTCCGTTTCTGGGGAAGACCCTGTGCACAGATGTACACGTTCTTGACTGGCACTAGACGAACCAGCGGTTCCCGAGCTTTGAAGAGCCCCAGCGCTAGAGGGAGTTGGTTAGCGCCTTGGCAAGACATCGACGCGGCACGGTGCGCGCCGCCCCATACCCTGAGCCTTCGAGTTTACAAAAGTGGGTCTTGTCACTCTCGTGACCGTGATTTTGAGCGTGGGCTCCCGGGGCGCAGTGCCGGGGCTATTTAGTTGAGGTAGTTATTAAACCAAGCTTAAAACCGCCGAGGAGTGTGAGCTGGAGGATATTTACCTTGGCTGGGAACTAACCGCTGATTTTGTTTTATCTTCCGTCGCCTTCATTCACCGGAAAATCAAAATCAACTCTGGGTGTAATAAAGCCGTTAACTTCGTTGCAACGATCTTGGGTGCACGCCTTGACAGTGGACATCTCCTTCCTATAATCCACAAGAACAACGGCAAGGTGGACCTCATAGTGTGCCGTAGCCCAGTCGTAATCGTCGCCCTAGACGTTGAAGACAAAGATAGTTAGACAATCCCAACTTTAAGACGGTCGTGATCCTGGTGCGAGTTGAAAGCAGCGGGGCGCGACGCGACGTCCTGTGGCTGACCACTCACGCCAAGTCGGGAGTGGCGCAGTTCTGCATGTGGCCGCAAGCGGCGGCGGCGCCTTCCCTATAGGATAAAAGGGCCTTCCTCTCCCCTCCCTTTCGACAATCGGTATCGGCCAAATTCTCCCCACAATGGCTTGGCAATTTAGGGTCGGCCAACGCTCGCGAGTCGGAAGGCGACACCACCGAGGCGCTTCTCTTGTGTCCGATGGATTATCTAGGTGCCCTTTCGAAGTCATCGCGATCATACTCCAACACCTTCCCGACTTTCCTACGCTCTTCTCGGCTGCACAAACGTGCAAGCAAGTCTACGATTCCTACTAGACGTATAGCCACCAGATCGTCTCTGCGATAATTGGACGCGAGTGTGCTATGACGAGCGGCCGAGATGTTGGTCAGGTTTTCTGGGCGCTGGAGTTTGCTATCCGCTCCGACTTTATGAAGAGAGACGACGTTCAAAAAGCGCTGCTGGACTACGAATGGCCGCTCTTTCAACACCTTCAGTTAGAGGAGCTCCTGTTCCCTCTTGTAGAGGGTTAGCCCTTACCCTGTGTATAGACGATCGTCAGGAAGACGCAGTTGCCCTGCACTTCGGCCTGGCGGCCGGCCCGCCGCCGCCACCCCCACCGGTTATCTAGTGCCATGATCGAAGGTTCGCCCCGGAGGCCAACGGTCCACTCACGCCATAGGCCCCTCACAGTCTTGACGGCCCTGCTTATGCGGTGTCTTGGCGGTTCTGCCTCAGCCTCTGCCTCTGCCTCTGCCTCAAGGCCATGGTCCTGCAACGTTTAACAGCTCATACATCAACGAGAAGGTCGGGTTCCACCTCCAGAACGTATTCTTGGACGAGCCGACCGAGGACAGCCTGCTCGCAATGCTTTCGCACATCGGCCTCATGCGCGACCCGCTTATATGTCTCGCTCGCTTATCAAATACGTTAGCCTTAATAACTGTCTTAAACACTACGAAGCACGACATCTGCATCAACGGAATACTGAGTGGGCCGGTGGGAAGTGCAGCGACAGAAGCCATCGCGGCCGACGACCGAGCTCGACCAACATCACCTAGCAGCCTCAACCAGCAGACCCCGCTTTAACTGCTGTGGATAGGACTTGGAGAACATAACGTCTAATTGTTTTTGGCGGACCAGAAATACTGATCGTCTAGGGAACGAGTCTATGTCTGCCTATGGTCCCTCGGACTTCGTTCGGTCCGGCTGCGACATGTAAGAAGCGCGCCTGTTGCTAGCACAGAAAAATACAGATGGATAGTAGTGGTGCAGGGGGGGTCTGTACTAGGGTTCGGCGCTGTGGTGTATACGGCAAGCCTGGCTATAATGCCTGCACTTGCCAGGAGGTCGTAGAAGCATCTGATTCAGTCGTTTCTGATGTAATTATCGTAGGTTCCTGATGTGGTTGTGTTGCAATTAAGGATAACGTTAGCGTTAACTAACTAGTTCGTTAAATAGTGGTGGGAGGTAGGTCACTGTAACGGACAGTGCCTAGGTATCTACAAAGCGATTACCCCTAGATAAGGGTCCGATCCTAATTGGTGGCCTGGATGGCCATGTATCTTTTGCTCCTTTTCTCCTCAGCTTTCGATTAGCAGAATTGAGTCGGGATTTGCAGTGCCCCATGCCTCGCCTTGATGCCACTCGTCCCTTACAGTCACTCGCTTGTCTAGGTCACTCGCTTATCATGTACGTTAACGTTATCTACTAACTAAAATCAATTACCTAAACCTACCCTAACTACTACTAGACGCTAGCCCTTCGAGTATAGAAACTCTAGAAACGGTGTAAAGGGTGTTTGATGTACCCTGGGATGACTGAGGAAGAAAGAGGCTTCAAATTTTGAAGGCGCTCGTCCATTAGACTACGAAATTCCTAAGACACTGCAATGCTCCTCTAACAGAGATATAGACGAAGATGAGCCCCCATCTCGAGTCGGCTGAGGCCAAGATCTACGACCAGGTACACAGATACTTCATATAGAAGTGTATTGGGATCTATAGGTGTCTATACACTCTAATCTACGTTGCACTTACTCCTCACAGCATACAGCCACCTACGTACTGCAACCCGCTCTTCACAGACAAACCCACATCATCCGTTGTCACCAGCCCAGCACCATGCTCCCCCTTTTCCGCCCCTCCCTCCCCAGCCCCGTCAACAACAAGCAACCCAGCGGCCTCCAGCACCGCGGCCGGCGCCACCGTCTCCCGCCCGGCCTTACAAACATACCTCGTCACCATAACGGCAAACACACCCCTCTTCAGCCCGGCATCCGCCATCACCGCCGCCGGCCCGCCAACCCTCTCCACCTCCGCCGGCAGCTCTACTCCAGGCTTCAAGAAATAGGTCACCACAAACAGCGACCGCTCATCCCACGCTAGCAGCCGCGACGAGACGTCGTACGCCCGGAACGGCGTGATCTCGCGCCTGAAGGCGCACTGCACGGCCGCGAGCAGCGGTATGGCGCCGCCCCGGGCGGCCAGCCCCGCGGCCAGCCGTCGCGTCAGCAGCTCGGCGCGGCTGATGTCGGCGTCGGCAAAGAAGGTGCTGTTGGACTTGTGCAAGTTAACGTCCAGGTCGAGGAGCACGGCCCGCGTGCGCGTGACGTGGTGTTGGAAGAGGTCGGGGTGGGCGGCAGCAGGGGCGGTGGCAGCAGGCGAGTCCGACTGTGACTGTGGCGTGCTTGACTTGGGAGGTCTCGATCCTTTTCCTTTGGTCCCACGTGCCGAGAAGAGTCGGTACAGCGAGGGCAGCAGGCGCAGGCTGTGGGCGAAGGGGAGGCTCTTGGCGTTGAAGGCGAGCAAGACGACGGCCAGGGCGGAGCCCACGAGCACGGCCGCGTTCGGGGTGGCGGCTGAGAGGCGTTCCATGACGGGCCGATAGGCAAAGTGTAAATACGACGCAACGTGTCGGTGTCGGTGCCGCTTTCGGTGCCGCTTTCGGTGCCTTGGTCGGTTTGTGGCTTGCTGTCTGCCGTCTTGCAGATATTGAGACCTGATCAGGTACTTGTACCAGATTAAGAGGGGCTGAAGACTCGGAGACACCGAGTTCGCCTGCAGAGACCAGGCGGCGCGGCACTTATTGCTGAGCGGAGCGGGACACAGCATAGTAAGCAGCTGCTTACCCCTAAGCTCCAACCGCGACGACCGAGGGAATGGGAACGTGGGCGGATGCTCACAAGAACAAGAGTAACAATTACCTTTCTGGAGAGCGTTGCGTTGACTCCACGCCTACAGTTAATGCTGATGGTGCTGACACTGCTGCCAACTTGTGGACAGGATGAGATTTCCGGCGCCGGTTCCACGAGGGTGAAGTATTGGTACATCATGGAGGATGACACTTGGTCGATCAGGTATCAAGATTCAACAGAAGACACCAGTCTCTTTGCTAGACGCGAAGCCTGTCCCGGCAAAGGCTGAACTCAATGAAACAGACCTGCTTTGTAAGGCGCTGCCCTGATTCAGTCTGCCTCGTTGAAGCAGACCCAGGTCCCAGTCGTGTTTAGTCCACTGGCATGACAGTGAAGACCATGTGCGTGAGGACCATGTGCGTGAGGACCATGTGCGTGAGGACCATTTGCCCTGGATAGCTCACCAAACCAGCCTTTATTTGCACGACGCAAGCAGCACAAATGGTGCATCTGAAACCCCAAATAGTAACAAAGTTAAAACCAAACAGAGACAATCTTGAAGAAAAACAACGGGATCCAACTCCCCCAAGGCAGCCATCAGCACCGGCAGCAACTGCAACAACAACCCAACCCCTCATCCCAAGCCTTTCATGCACCATCACCTGTAGAGCATCGCCTTCTCCAGATTGCCCTTCTCATACAGATTATCCTGCTTCGCGCGGACCAGCATCCCCCCGTAGATGCCCTCCTGCAGCGCCCTATCCGCCGCCACCTCCCGCTCGGCCACCTTCGCCCGGTACGCCTCATACTCGTCCCGCGAGAGCGTCGCAAACAGGTACTTCGGGTTAACGCCTATGACCTGCGCGCCCTTCTGCCCAAAGCCAAACGACGTGACCGAGAAGGCCTTGACGCCCGTCGGGCAGCGGTAGGTGCGCGAAGGGAAAAACAGCAGGTCGCGCGCCTGCAGCTCCGCGTCGATGTCGTCGGCGTTGCGGTTGCCCGGGATCAGGCCCGTCGCGACCATCTGCAGGCAGCTGTTGACGGCGAAGGCGCCCGCGGCGCCCTTGCCGTGGCCGACGAGCCCCTTCTGCAGGCAGCAGGGGAGCGCGTTGCCCGGCGTGCGGCCGAGGAACGAGAGCTGGGACTGCACGACGGCGGTCTCGTTGACGTCGTTGAGCTTCGTGGAGGTGCCGTGCAGGCTTGCGACGCTGACGTCGTCCACCGTCAGGCCCCAGACTGCGAGGGCGCCCCGCAGCGGCGAGATGGAGGGGTCGTGCTGCCAGAACTGGTTGCCGTACATGTTCTGCGCGTCCCGACGGGCGCGGTGGGCGTCATTGTTGATCTCCGTGCGGCAGTGCTCCACGTGCTCGGCCGGGGTGGGCTTGGGGCTGGGAGCACGGGACGAGATGCCGCTCTGGCTCTTCTCGTGCTGCTCGTATCCGCATGCGTGCTGTTGCAGCCACTCCCGCAGTCGGGCCAGCTCGGCCTCGCGCTTGTCCTCAATCTGACGCAGGCGGACTGACAGCCGGACGCGGCGATGGTTGATGTCGAGCAGGCGCGACTCATACCCGGCTGGTCCGCCACTGCGCTTCTCGGTTGCGATGGTCAAGATGCCCTTGCCCGGAGACGGCACAGAGCGACCGATACCGTCCGAGGCCATGTGTGTCAAGGCAACAACGCCGCGGATGGGTAGGCCCATGTCGAGTGCGAGACGTGCGGTCATCAGCAGCTGAACACCACAGCCCTCGCCTTCGACAAACCCGGCACGAGTCGTGGTGGCGGGCCGCGAGGCTTCCTTGGCCGTGCGCCCGGCTGCGGCATCCTTGCCCGCATCGATGGTGGCCCCCATGCTGGCGAACTCCTGGGCGGTTTCACGCTCCACGGAGTCGGTCCCGCCCACGAGCACCGCCTTGACCCGGCCGTTGACGAGCATGTCGTATCCGGTATCCAGACTCTCGAGCGAGGTGGCGCAAGCACCGACAGGGGTGCGGAGGGGGCCGGAGGAGCCGAGCAGCAGCATGTTGATCCAAGCTGCTGTGGTGTTGACAAACGTCTCGGCCAGGATGTCGCTCTGAACCTGGCGATCCAAGAAGCGCCGTTTGTACATACTGTCAAGCGACTGCACGCCTCCCAAGCTGGCTCCGACGGCGTTGCCCAGTTCCGACACGTGGATGTGCTTATACAGCTCGTACGGGTCCGTGAGCCCGGCGGACAAGAACGCCTCGACGGTGGCCACGAGCGCGTACAAGGTGACGCGGTCGACTTGGCTGATGATGTCGTCGTCAATGCCGTACCTCTTCGGATCCCATCCCGTTGGCATCTGGGCGCCGATGGTGCTCCGAGAATTGGTCAACTTAGGAATCCACAAGGTTGCGCCGGCCTTGAGGACAACAGAACACTGTCCGCCCTCGGCCTCGGTAACCACCACGTTGTCACCGTGCTCTCGCTTCAGCTCCTGGGCAACCTCGGTGGAGGTCTCAAACGGAGCGAGGTCCTCGGCAATCGCCACCTCGTGGAGTCTCTGTTCGTTATCGGGCGAGGTGAGGTCGCGGGCCTGCTTCTCGACGATGCGGATGCCAGAGTGCTGCATGATGTACTCTCCGTACTTTGCCTTAACTTCGACGTCCGCGATGGCGGACTTGGTTTCGACATCAAGCCAGCCGCAGTACTCATTGCCGTTGAGCAGGCCGGAGTGGTACCTGATCAGACCCATGACCCAGGCCAACTCGACGAAGCCAGCGACCGAGAAAGTCTCTGAGCACTCGGCTTCCCATCGAGTTCGACTGCTGCCATACGGACCTGGAGAACAGAAGAAGGGGGGTTAGTGGAAGTTTCCCCTGAGATGACTGAAGCAAACAAACCAGGGATGTGGATGCACTTACCGACTTCTCCAAAGCCGACGACGACGACAACACGCTCCAGATCCACCATGTCTTGCAACTTGGAAGCCAGGGTCTGGAACTCCTGGAAATCCGGAAGATTGGCCCTCTCCACACGAATCCTGGCCTTTTGGGCCAAAGGACGGCGAGGCGGAACGGGCGAGGAGCTAGGATCCTCCCCATCCTCATGAAGCTGCTCCTTGAGCAGCAATTGGTTCATGTCGCTCTTGAGGTTGATCTTGTCCTGGATCTGGCGCAGCACGGGCCGCAGGTTGATGGAGGAGGACAGGCCGCCGCTCAGGTCGGCCATCAGGGGCTCCAGGTCACAGAACGAGGCCGTGTTTGAAGCCATCAGTCCGACGATGTGCCATGCCTGTTGTGCGGCGTCGCGTTTAGCGGCAAACAATTAGGGGGAAAGGGGGAATAAATGAAGAGAAACTCACCATCTCAGGGGCCGAAAACGTGCGGATACCCAAGTCGGCCTCGATACCGGTGGCGAGTTTATCGTTGTTATTCATGAGGCCAGTTCCCCTTGTCCAGCCAATGACCGTGCCACAGAGCGTGAGGTACTCGTTCCAGTCCTCCGAGTACCACTTGTTCAGCAGCGCTTCCAGAGCCAACTTGGACTCGGCATACAGGCCATCCCGTCCAAACACGCCGTGGTTGGGCGAGAGCGGGAGTATGACGTGTGTCGGATGCGTGGTGATGCGCCGCTCGCCCTTGGCTGCCCTGACGCATCCGAGAAGCTTGACCACGTTGGTGAGCATGACGCGGTGTGCGAGCTCCGACTTGTCGTCGATGCCATCAATGGCCCGGCCGGCCTCGCCCACGGCGGCAAACGGCACGATGTGGTCTAGGTCCCAGCCCAGGCCGCCCTTGGCGTGGTCGTCGTAGATGTACCGGACGAGCTTCTGCACGTCTTGGCTGCTGCCGCCGTTGAAGGGCACGAGGACCAATTGCGAACCACGAGCGCCATGTTGGTGGTACAGATCGCGGTAGTAGTTGCACGTCTCGGGCGAGTAGGAACTGGTAGTGACGAGCACTTTGGCACCAGCAGCGAGGCACAGGGAGACAATCTCGGAGCCGATTGATCCCTTACCAGCGCCGGTCACCAGCATGGCCTTGTCGGCGAACGAGATGCCTTCGGCGGAGCACTGCTGAAACCAGCGCAAATAGCCGTTGGTGATATCGTGGTTGGTGCGCCATCCGGTGCGGCCTTTGGTCTTGAGCTGGGGGGTCCACATGTTGCTGGCCATGCCAATGCCAGGGTAGAATGGACTTGAGGTGACGTTCAACCCAGGAAACTCGCCATCTTCGACGACAGAGCTCAAGGGCGTGGGGGATTCGGTGCCAGGCGAACGGTCGTAGATGGATGCATAGATGGAGGCAGGTACCGTTGGATTGGTCAAGGTGCCGCCGTAGTAAGACTGAGCGTCCATGACGGAGCACAACTCGTCGGAATCCAAGGTGGCGCTGTCCGGATCGAAGGGCCGTGTCTTGGTCATCCGGGGCACTTCCTTCACCGAGGCCTGACCCCGACTGTCGATCTCGAGGGTGGGAACTTTGGAGACGACCGAGCATCTGAACAGCGGCTGTTTGCGGCCGACGGACGCTCCGCAATTCTTCTCCAGGTCACGCAGCCATTCCTGGGCGGCATCGCGTCTCGAGGGTTGAATCTCCGACACGGCCTGGAGTTGTCGCGCAAGAAACTCGATGACTTGAAGCAGTCTCGGGGATGCTCGTGTGGTGATCAAGTCCAGAGACTGCCGAGCCTGGACGAGGAAGTCTTCGAGTCGCCCGACAAGGGCCATGGAGAAAAGGGCGACGACCTGTTCGACAGCCCAGTTCCACCAAGACCCGTACCGGCGGGCTTTTTTTTCGTCGAACGCGGGAAGAATGCCCTGCTCATACAGGTCGCCGTGCTCGGCCGACCAGGCATCCAGCTTGACCTGGAGTTCGTCGATGGCAGCTTTGGCCCCGGCCTTTTCGATCGCCGCTTCGTTGACATCGCGGCCAAGCTGTTTGGCATAGACACCCAGCAAGGCCTCGGCTTGCCGCCCTTGCTCGTCCCGGAAAGACTTCAGGACCTCGGACGAAACGACGGCAGTGGCTGCGGGCGAGGATCCAGGACCCCCAGCACTGGCTGATGGCAGACTGACGGGGTCGATTCCAAGACTTTTGAGCACGGTGCGGGCGATGTCGTCCAGACATTGGTGCACGTCCATGTCGCCGGCTAGTCTGCCGGAAGGGGGACTCCGTATCATGGCAAGGAACGCTCGGTCCTGAAGACCCTGCTTGAAGCCCCAGCGCTGGTCGAGATATTGCCGCAGCGATGTCACATTGGAGTTAGCGGGCATCTTGCTGGTGACCGTTTTGTTGATCAGGGCGCTGGTGAAGGGCCCGAGTTTGTTGCCAGCCCCGTGGTCTCCAACCGTGGTGGCAAGCTCCTCCAACGACATGCCTTCGGGTTGATCTGGGAGAGCCCCTAGCTCCTTTGTGAGGTTGCCCACGATCTCGTTCTGCACCGTTGAGCGACCTTTGTCTCGTGTCAGTCTAATCCGAAGCCTGTGGGCATGAGGCCACCGGCTAAAGAGCGCGGACGACATACCGCCGCAAAGTGCCTTCAGCGTCTGGTCCTGAGCAAGATCACTGGACCCTTTGGCCAGCCCAAGTGCCACGAGAGCGGTTATGATGACTTGTGGTGTGACAGCCCTGTCTGGAACAGCGACAGCAGCTGGCGTGGGGACAATCGCAGCAGCGACGGTTGCCGGGGCCACGGCCGGAGATGTTGCTGGAGTCGGCGTGGCACTTGGTGTGCTGACAGCGTCGGGAACGGCGGAGGCTGCACTCTTTGTGATAGAAGCTGCCGGTTCCTGGTCAGGGGCGTCGTGGTAGATGGCGGCAGCGTCTCTGTTGTAGCTCAAGAGCTCCCTGTGCACCCCACGTGCGACATCTTGGATCCTGTAGTCTGCGTCGACCGTCTTGGTTGCCATGTTTGTCAGAGTCTCGGCGGGCCCAATCTCCACCAGCCGCTCTGTTGCCAACTCTCCAAAAATGGCATCTTGGGTCTTGATCCTGCAGCCCGGCCAATGGGTCAGAGCATTGTCGTTGTTTGTTGATGCAGGGATTGGTGGAGGTCCGTTCTTACCACTGCACCGGGGAGCAAAACTGATGTCTGAATTGTCGATGGCATGTTAGATGGGATAATGTGTTTCTTCTGCTCAACGGCGAGAGACGACGTACGCGAGAAGCTCGGTGAGGAGAATCTGGGTGAGCTCTTGCTCGGCAGCTGTGTAACCCATCTTGGACGCCTCCAATCGAACGCTTCAAATTGACACCGATGCCTGCAAAGGAAGAAAAAGCCACAAGGCAAAGAGCGGGACAGATGGCCGTTCCTGCTTGGAGAATGGTAAGGTTGCAACAGATACTTATTCCAGACCTGGACCAACCTTCCGTCGAATGCAAGCGCAAGCCTTATCCTGCCTTACATGGTGCAGCGGCATTAAACCTCTTTTCTGCATTGACACAGAACGGCCACAGTCCCGGTTATCTTTAGCTGAATTGCTATAATTGGGGTTGTCGGCCGTCGTCCTCCGCCGTGTTGGCGCTCTTGGTTGCGGTGTGTGCTTACGACGGCGCCCATGCTTACTACATCCCATAACAACAACCACCACTAGCAGTAAGCGCACTAGCGGGCATCATGAAAACACATTCAGATATTATCTGGCCTAGTCTATTTTTTGTCGTCCAGGGTCGCCGCAACTAGCGACTTGTGTGCGGTGGACTTTGGCCCATACCTCACTCCAATATCATCTGCAACAGAGCCAGGTGCCTTTCCGTCCCAGCATTGACGGCCCCGAGCAGAATTTCGGCTTGAGTGTTTTCAACCGACCAGGCAGCTTGCGCGATAAGGCAGCAGAATCTTTGGTGTGATGGACTGGACAACCGTTTCTCGGCCAGCCGCTCTCTTGAGCTTCATTGGTGCGCTGGTAGTGGTCCTGGTAGGTTGAGCTCGCTGTATTCCACCGTCGAGTTGTCTGGAGGTCTCGACTGACATTTTCTCAGCTTCTCGCGAAAACAGCGTACTTGGCCTTCTTCCATCCGCTTGCAAAGTACCCAGGTCCCTGGATCGCAAGGTTCACCAATGGCTATGCCGCATACCATGCCTGGAAGGGCGATATTCATCTCGACATGTGGCGATGCCATCAACAATATGGTATGAACAGCACCCTTGCTGTCGAAAGAACGGGGCTGACAGAGATGTGTCAGGCGACCACGTACGGTACGGGCCCAACCGGCTCATCTTCAACACTGCAGTGGCCCTCCGCGACATCTACGGCGCCGGTTCGTCGTCCAAAGTCGTCAAAGCCAGCGCATACGAGCCGCTTATTCACCGTGCACCTAACACCCTGACCATTCGGGGCGGCAAGGACCATGCTCGCCGGCGACGGATTATGGCCCAGGGAGTCTCAGATAAAGCACAGCGTGGCTATGAGGACCGCATCTCGGCACAGATCGACAAGTTCTGCGAGGTCATGTTCGGCAATCAAGACAAGCCGGTAGCGGAGAACTCTCTAAGAAGGTGGAGCGCGCCCATGGACATGGCCAAGTGGTGTAAGTGAGCCCACTCAGTTTTGGGCCGTGCTGAGGTGTGTTAGCTGACGCGGAACTCGCTCCCAGGCTACTACTTGTCGTTCGACATCATGGCCGATGTTGTTTTCGGAGCGCACTACAATCTGCTCCAAAACGAGCGCTTCCGCTACGTGGTCGAGTCGATCGACAAGTCCAACGTCCGCATGTCGTTCCTCATCCAGTTCCCCAAGTTCGCCAAGCTCAAGATTGACAAGTACATCTTCCGGGACGCCATTGCCGCCAGAAACCGTTTTGTCAAGTTTGTGTCCCGCGCTGTGGGCGAGCGGCTGGGCAAGTACAAGAGCGCGTCCCCAGAGAAAGTCGGCGCCGAGCCCGCCGATGTCTTTGCCAACCTGGCCGCCGCCAAGGACCCGGAGACCAACCAAAATTTCTCGCTCAACGAGCTCGCCGCCGAGAGCACCACGCTCATTGTGGCCGGGGCGGACACGTCGTCGGTCGCGTTTGCCGCCATCCTCTTCTACCTGGCAGACAACAAGGCGGCCTACGACCGGGCCGCGGCCGAGGTGCGCAGCAGGTTCCAGTCGCGCGCCGACATCGCCATGGGCCCCGCCCTGGCGTCCTGCAGCTACCTCTACGCCTGCATCAACGAGGCGCTGCGCATGTCGCCGCCCGTCGGCCTGGCGCTGTGGCGCGAGGTGGTGGCCGACACGCTCGTCATTGACGGGCAGGCCGTTCCCGCTGGCTGCGACGTGGGCGTGCCGCTGTACTCGATCCACCACGATGCTAGGTACTTCGCGAGCCCGTTCGAGTACCGGCCGGAACGGTGGCTGGTCGACGACGGCACCGGCAGTGTGGAGCGGGCGCGGTCCGTCTTCAACCCCTTTTCCATCGGCATGCGCAGCTGTCTCGGCAAGAGCCTCGCCACGACAGAGATGGCCCTGACGGCGGCCACAGTGCTGTTCAAGGGCGACTTCAGGTTTGCCGAAGGCGCACAGGGCCTTGTCGGCCGAGGGCGGGAGAGTGGGCCGCTGGGACGCCAGCGCCATAATGAGTACCAGCTGTATGATCATATTACCGGCCAGAAGGACGGTCCTGTCTTGCAGTTCTCGCACAGGCGAGTGGACGTGGTGCATCACAATTGAGTTGCGGCAGAACCACTTGCACTTGGGGGCGATCGATATATTCAGGGCGCATTGGATCTAGGTGATCAGAAACTCAAATGTGTCACGAGAAGGAATAGAGTATCTTGGATACCTAGGCGTAAAATCAAACAACTTGCGTTTCTTTACCCCCGAATTTAGAGTTGTTCCCGCGTGAAACACACAATGGACCACCAGAACATTGAGCCATCATCGAGCCACTGCACAAGAGAGCAAGGGAGAGAATCGACTAGACGATGAAGGTAGTAAGTGCTGCGTGATTGGTCTCCTGGCCGGAATTCGATGGTTGTGTGATTCGTATAGTAATCAGATGCTGCTTACTGCGTGCGGGATGGGCGTGCAGTCTACTTAAAGATAAGCCTTTGACCCCTCTACCTCGGGATCTTGCCACATCTGGGGAGCTTGACGACCATGTCGAGACGTATTAAATAGCTGCATAGATCAGTGCCCGGTCATTGTTGTCCACCCATCCAGCGCACAGCAGCAGAGTTGGTTACAGGCCTTAAGGAGACGATATCTCCGTTCACAATTGTCCATTTTGCAAGACAAGACACTGACAGCTGAGCCATCGCATCGAATACACGCTCTGGACTCAGAGACGTTGTTTGGTCGAAACGCCTTGCCCAGGACTCAACCCTTTGTCACCCAGCTCGTATTGCTGAAGGCTCACAATGTCGGCGCCAGCGGCCAAGAAGGACATCAGTAAGGCCATGCTTATGATGAAACGAACATAGAACTCGCGACTAATTGATCCCACCCCAGATTGGTCGCAACTCGGCCTCGGGTTCGACCTCACCGTTAACGGCCACATCGAAGTCCGGCACCACCAGTCGACAGGACAATGGACGGCCCCTGCGCTCGTGTCCAGCCCCAACATCGCCGTCAGCGGCCTCAGCCCGGCGCTCAACTACGGCCAGCAGTGCTACGAAGGCCTCAAGGCCTTCCGCAGCGCGGACAACACCATCTCCATCTTCCGCCCTGACTTCCACTGGGCCCGCCTCTGCCGCTCCGCCGAGTCCGTCTCGCTCCCGCCGCCGCCCAAGGAGCTCTTCCTGGCGTGCCTCCGGCGCGCCGTGGCTGCCAACGCCGAGTTCGTGCCGCCCGCCGACGCGGAAGCCTACCTCTACATCCGGCCGGTGCTCTTCGGCGCGTCGGCGCGCCTCGCCCTGGCGCCGCCGGAAGAGGCCGTCCTGGCCGTCTACGTGCAGCCGGCGCGGCCGTACCACGGCTCGGCGGCCGCCGACGGGCTCGTGCTCGAGGACTTTGACCGCGCCGCGCCGCGCGGCATGGGCGGCTTCAAGGTCGGCGGCAACTACGCGCCCGTGTGGCGGCACGCGGCGCGCGCGCGCGAGCTCGGCTACGGCATTACGCTGCATCTGGACAGCGCGACGCGCCAGCTCGTCGAGGAGTTCTCGACGAGCGGGTTCCTCGGCCACAGGAAGGCGGCGGGCGACCCCGCCTCCGAGGGAGGCAAGCACGTGCTTGTTGTGCCGCGGGCCGAGGGCGCCATCGCGAGCGCGACCAGCGACAGCATGGTGCGGCTGGCCGAGAGGGAGGGCTGGGTCGTGGAGAGGGCTGACGTGCCGTTTGCGTCGCTCGGTGGCTTGGACGAGGTTGTGGCTGTGGGTACGGCGGCGGCGGCTTTGCCCGTGCGCAGCATCACGCGGCTGTCGACGGACGAGAGGTTTGAGTTTCAGGGCTCGGAGGGTGAGAGCGGCTGCATCTTGGGGCTGGCGCGCTTGATGATGCAGATCCAGCGCGGGCAGGCGCCGGATGTGGATGGGTGGCGCTGGGAAGTTACGGGTTTCGAGGAGGCTGCTGCTGCGCCGGCGTCCTTCTCGATACTCGGTAGTCTTGCGGAGATGATATTTGGACGAAAGGCGGTGTCTGCTGCGGCGTAAGGGTGCTGGTCATTGGAATGGAATTGAGATGATGCGCAGAACAATTTAATTTTGCGCGTTGGCAAAGTGTTCAATGTTGGTTAGCACAATCGACCACATGTGCACCGTATATTGAAGGTCCTGAGACTTCCATCACAAAGAGCAACGGCCTCAACTGCATCCTATCATTGTTAACATACATGGACCTACTTCTTGGAAACAAAGTTGTACATGTACCGTTATCGGCGTTTCAAGCATTGATCCTGAATTTACACCTGATTTACTTTGCAGTTTCACTTGGAACGGGGGCTGAGGCGAGACTGGGAGGGTGCCTGACACACTTGAACGGGGCGACGCAACTTCGATGCACATGTGCCTATGGATGCAGTGGACCGATCTTTTTCTATCTCACTCCAAAGGGAAAACGGCAGATGTACCCAACCAGGAAGGCTTGAAAAACCGTGCCCCAACCCAGCATACAAACCGTACCGTAACCCCATCTCAGATTTACTTTTGTAACATGCAGCTGAAAACTGGGGACCTAGGCGCTCATGGAGCTCCCCCTCTTTCTATGCCGCCTGGCCTGCTTCCTGGCCTCCTTCTCATCACGCGCCGCCGCCTTCTTCTCCCGCTTCATCTCCTTCTTCTCCCTCCTCGACAGCTTGTGGAACTCGCTGTCGGGGCCGACGAGATACCGCCCCGGATGCCAGATGGCAAGAATCAGGAGGGCGAGCATCATGGGGAAGCAGTCGAGAGCGTAGATGTATGCCTCGTGGAATGGGATCGGGTTGCGTGCCGGGTCGATGCCACCGGCAAACTCGACCAGGCGGAAGATAATTCGAACCTGGCTCTGTCTTAGAAAAGCGCGAAGCGAAAATCAAGAGAGATGGACCAGGGGATTCCAATCAAACTTACAGTGATGCAGACCAGCACAGCATATTGCGCATACAGCAGCGGCCGCCAGCTCCTCTTCCCACCATGGCCGTACGTCGACGCCTGGCTGCAGCGCCTCTGGAAAGCGTACATAAGGCCGAGGAAGACCAGGATAAAAAACTGCTGGACGCCCATGCCGCTGAGGTAGATGTTCAGGCCGACGCGGATGATCTCGGCGCTGGACGTCGGGCTCGCCATGATGCCGCCGACGCCCTGGATGATGAAGGTGAGGATGTCGGACAGGACGAACCAGCGGGCGATGGCGGTTGCACGCAGGCCGGCCACCTTGCCCTCGGGGTGCCAGTACAGGACCATGCGCGCAAACGTCATGTAGACAAAGGCGTTGATCCACAGCGGCGCGAGCAGGAACAACACCTGCCACACGGTGGCGTAGGCAATCTGCTGCTGGTCTCGCGTGCCGAGGGAGTGGACGATGAAGCCGATCGTCTCCCACAGCGCGCCCATGATGACGACCCATGAGTATCGCTGGAAGGCGAAACAAGAACAGATTCAATCAGCACAACCAACGGGTGAGAGGCATGACAAACGGCATGCGGGATGGGGCCGGCGGCGCTGACCTTCCTATAGGCAAAGGCCTCGACGACGTGGGCGGTCGTCAACAGGGCGAAGATGACGGCGACGGCGACGGCAGGGCCAAACTGGGGATCGTAGTTGTAGTACGAGTTGCAGGCGCCGATGGGCACGTTGCCGTTGGGGCCCGGCGGCGCCTTGATGCAGTTGGCGTTGTCCTCGTCCTGCCAGTCGTTCCAGTCGTCGTCGCGACGAGCCAGCCGGCTGGCCGCCGCCATGAGCCGAGTGTGGGGCAGCATGGTGCTGGGGAGGGAGCACTAGGACGATTGCGGGCAAGGTCGGAATCGGGTATTGAAGGCGAAATGGAGGCGCGGCGATGGCGGATCCGAGAGAGCGAAACGAGTTCCGGAGTTCGCTCGTAAAAGTCCCCGCAAATCGAGGGTTGGGCTCTTCGTACCGACTTCAATATTGGGATGCTGGACGGAAAAATGGGTTCAAAAGAGGAAAGCTTGAGGATGATGCTGCGGAAGCAAGGGAGAGAAAAGGGCAAGGGGTAAGCTGAGTCGTCGCAAGCAGACGACGTGTTGGTCTGGCGCAGGTGCACTGTGCGGTTGTGGCCCAACGGCTGCTTGAACTGCCCTGCCCGGCCTCAAAGAGAGGACCCTTGGAACACAAAAAGCGGCAGGGTGAGACGCGTGGTTCATGGTGCCAATGCCACTCCCTTACTACAACCCTGCCCGCTTGACAGGCTTCCCGACGTGGTTGGCAGCAGATCATGCGGGATTCCGGGGTGCTGATTGGGGGATATATATATTGGGTTTTCTTGTCACTCTGATCCTATGCAATCAGGAGTGCGGCTGGTCGCACAGTGAGCGGCCTGTCCGACAGGTGGTAAACGGTAATTAGCCAGCTAACAAGCTCGCTCGGCTTATTCCGCCGGCGTACCGTACCGTGGTATTATTGGGTGTCCTGCACCGCAACGGCTGGCTGAGAGGCGTTAGAGAGGTACTGTACAATACACGGGGCAGTAAGCCAAGGCAGGCCTTCGGCGATGTCACGGTAGGTTATATGATGGGGCCGCTAAACCTTGCCTAGTCTGTCCGACTCTGACAAGCAATTCGGACTGCGGCGGTGCTCCGTCAGTGTTCACCTGCCTTGCAACATGGCTAACGTAACCCAACCCAATTGGCGTGAGTGCTTTGCACCGCTGACTCGCTTTCGGCCCCGGCTGACTTTCTCGTGTTGACCGTCTGCTAGCTTCGGACTGTTCACCACTGAAGTGATTGGGCATACCTGCCTTTAGGGACTTGAAGTGATTGGAAATAGCACTTCCAGGGCTGGCTCTCTGCGGTGCCTGCACGTCGACGTCAGTCCCGCGCGCCTCCTCAACCTTTTACTCGACGGCATCGTGCCAGCAACTGGGAAGCTCCCCGGGCGTGTTTGAGCCTCCCTGACGGCTGACATCGCACGAGCCCTGACGTGGGTCTCGCGCCATCTGCTACCACGCTCTCGAGTGCACCGCTGTGGGCGGCATGCACATAGCACATACATACGCGAACGCAGGCTGCGGTGGGCCGAGTCCGGTCGGGACAAATTGGCCGTCTTACTGCATATACCTCGGCTGAGAGGCGGGGGGCGCACGCGATGGTATGGGGAAGTACACGGCAAGACCGGAAACAGAATGAAAAAAGAGCGAGCTGATTAGGTGCAGGACGGCGAACGTGGACACCGACACCATGCGTCCGTGGAATGAAAAGTTCCGAGTGCCTGCTGTCGGTACACTGGGGCCCGGTTCTTACCCCTGAGAGCGGGCAGCTTGAAGCCATAGATGCGCAAGTGCAACGGCTTTAAGGTTTCCCCATCCGCCAGCTCTGGAAGTCGGCCTCTCCCGTCCGGTCCTCTTAATTGCCCGCATCGCTCCTGTCTCAGAAACCAGGAAACTCGGAGCCACGCGTTCTCCACCTCTCTACGTTCCACCACATCACAGTCTCCACAAAGTCTTGTCTCACTTTCCCAAGACCATGTCGACGAAGAAGCAGAGCACGGCGCACGGCAGCCCGCAGTCATCCCGGCTGGGGTCCCCAGGCCCACCGCAGCGTGAGCAGACGGTCTCGTACGCTGATCTCATGAAGCCCGACGAGGACTGGAGGTACCTTCCAAACGCGGCCGATCGGCGGAAGATCCAGAACCGACTAGCCCAAAGGGCGTATCGTGCGTATTGTCATGTTTCTGTAGTCCAACCAACCAACCGCCCCATCGATGTAGTGGCCCGTCGCTGACACCGCAGCAGGGCGCAGTCTGAGAGAGCGGAATGAAGAAATCAAACGCTTGAAAAAGAAGGTCGAGAAGCTCGAAGAGACGCAAGCACAGGGCGAGCTTGCCCCCAATGCCACGGAGACCGATGCCAGTCTGGGCCCGAGTCTGGCCACTTCGGTGCCGTCGGCGTACCCGGACCCGGTGCACTCGGCCACCTCTGCCATGTCGGCGTCGGACGACTGGATGGGCGATTACCTGAACGCCTGGCCACACACGCTGCTCTCGGACCACGACGCGTTTGCTGCATCTTCTCACAACCAGGTCGACACCTTCGACCCCACGTTCCCCAGCCTCGACTCGGGCGCCGACCATCTGCTGCAGTCCGTTTGCCCTGACCTGGACCCTGTCAGCGCCACCGCCGATGCGGCGGCCCAGTATCCCCAATACCACGGCAAATCGGGAAGCAGCAGCAGCAGCAGCAACAGCAGCAACCACGGGAGCACCAAGAGCAGCGCCAGCTCCAACAGCGGAAGCCATGACATGTTCGCCTACCAGTCCTCCCTGTCTCCGGACGCCATGTGCCACACCCAGGGCTACACGATGGACACGGGGGACTCGATGCCACTTTCCAACTTCATGCGCAGCAGCAACAACCAAAGGCTGCGCCCAACCACCTCGAGATCGAACACATCATGCAGCGGCCACAGCAACCGCCATCGGGCCACCGGTTCGTGCTGCTGCTCGGATCTCGGGGGCTCCCACGGCGGCGGCAAGGACCAGGACCGCCAATGGAACATGGATTCGCTCTACATGCAGGGCCTGAGGGTAGAGCCGAGTGACTGCGGCGACGGCGTGACGATCCGGGTGCCGACGGCCGCCGACGGGCGTGGCACGCTCTTTACCTTCATGATTCAACGCGACGGAAATACCCACAGCGACAGCAGCCAGACGTACAGGACGGATCTTGACGGCCACCACTGATTCGACTTTCGACGCGCGACGATTCGTTTTTTCCTTCGGTCGGATTTCCTTCGTTCGCATCCTCATGACTCGGATTCCTTACCGTTCGCATGGAAGGGGAATGTTCAAAACCAAGATCGGGCATGACGTGGGCCACCACCTGTCGGGTGGAGTGGCGCACGCCCGCTTTTCCAGATATCGTATAAACCCACCGGGATCTCAAATCTCCGATTAGCCGCACAGCTGAGAAGCGGGGCTCCCTGCTGCAAGGATTCGCTGTGCCAAAAAAAGGTTTCAAGATCAGGTGGCCCAAAAGCCCCGCCTGCAAGGTACGTTGTAAACCCACCGACCGACCCCTCACCAAATCGGCATTCAACACTGGCGCCACCCTCAACACGCAGTTTTGTCGGCATCCTGTAGTTCACGTCTGTGGCCAGGCTGAGCGGACTGATACGGCACTACGACATCCAATCTAACCCTCCGACACGTCCACGAGCCATTCTCCGACACAACCACGCATCACGTCGACCGAGACCCTGCAGTTGCGGCGTGCTGCAGACAACGGTTGGCACGCCATTGGTGTGCCACATCGCATCCACGTGGAGCCGATCTTGCCCGTGAGCAAGGGCAGGGAGGGGCAGTAGGATCAACCGTACAGCAACCACCAGGTGCGTTTAGCCCTTATCCCCTGGCGGCCCGAACCCAGAAGTCATGGGATGATGCCAGGACGGCTTCCCCGGGACTTCCAAGCTTCTGACCACCCACGGGAGTGCTCCCTCCACATATTGCTTCCAGGCACGGCCACTCCCAATGCGACCCGCCGACCGCGCTGTCGGTGAACGAGACGGGGATGATTTTGGCTCCCGAAGGAACACAGCGCACCACAGCCCATGCATGCGACTCTGCCTGTCATCCGTCGACGTCGGGGCTATTTACTCCAGCCCAAAGTTTGACACGCGGCGGTGCGACTCTGCGGTCGTAGTAAACATGTGGGTCCCGAGCTCATGCGGGACCCGGGCGAAGTTGGAGTAACGTGGGGCTGCTTACTACATCGGGCCCGATGTCAGTCCCCTCTATTTCCGTGACGATGACCCCTATATGGAGAGTCATTCCCCTTCACAGCTTACTGTTCATCATAGGGCATGCTGGAGCTCCGCGCTGCTGACAGCATCAAAATCGCGAGGGCATAGTCATGGCTCAGGGTAAGGCAACGCTCGCCGCTAGCGTGCCCCTGATGCCCCGTGGACAAGGAATCGGTAGTAAAACATGACGGACAGCGCTGTTCGGAAGGGCGGTTTCTCAGCGAAGAGCCCGATGTAAACATACCCGAGTTCGGAATTGATAGTTGTCCTTGCAGACATCACAACAAGATTCGCTATCGCCGGATATTCACTTTTGCTTCCCCAACTGCTGTCCATCTCCTACTCGCCTCAGTTCAACCTGCGGAAATTCGATCCGTTTCATCGCTAGCACCTCGACAACACACCGAACACGACCGGCGCCAGAGATCAGGAAAGGGCCGCTTCTCAGTACTGCCCGGCCCCCTCTGCTGCTGGCGCCATGGAACCCCTGAGCCGGTCTGCGTTGCTTCAAGCCCAAGCCAACGGCAAGGCCCGGATCCATGGCTTATTCGGCGGTCAGGGCAACAACAAGCAGTACTTCGACGAGATCCGGGCTCTTTGGGACATCTATGCGCCGCTGGTCCGCGACCTGGTCGCGTCCCTGAGCAGTGTCCTGAACGCCCTCAGCCGCGACGAGCGTGTTGCAGACCGGTACCCTCATGGCCTCAACGTGCTACAATGGCTCACGGGACCCGACCCTGAATCCGTCCCGGACGACGACTACCTCATCAGCGCTCCCGTCAGCTTCCCCTTGATCGGTCTGCTGCAACTCGCCCACGTCAAGGCAATTTGCATGACTCTGGGGGTAGGTCCAGAGGACTTTGCCCGCCTCTTCGGTGGCCTCGCCGGGCACTCTCAGGGGATTGTAGTGGCCGCAGCCGTGGCTACCGCGTCCGACTGGGCCAGCTTTGAGGATGCCGCCGTCAAGGCCGTCACGATTCTGTTTTGGGTCGGTGCCCGATGCCAGCAGGTCTTCGGCCAGGACTCGGACCCGCTGCCCGAGGAGATGGTGGGAGAGCTGGAGTCCAGTGGCCATGGCAAGGCTTCGCCGATGCTCTCCGTCTCCAACATCCAGCGGCGACAGCTCCAGGCCGCCATCGACGCGTTGAACCGCCGCCTCCCTCCGAACAAGCGCGCCGCCATTGCCCTAACGAACTCCACCGCCAACTTCGTCGTCAGCGGCCCGGAGCGCACCCTCGCCGCCTTGATTCAGACACTCCATCCTCCTTCGGCGATGGCCTCGCGCCCGCAAGCACGCATACCCTATTCGCAGAGAAAGCCGTCTCCATCCACTAGGTTCCTTCCCATCACCATTCCTTGCCACTGCAGCCTCCTCGACGACGCCCTGCCGCTGCTCGACAGGGACTTGGGGCCGACCTGCGCCATACCCGCCAACACGCTCAGGTTGCCCGTGAACAAGCTCCGCGTTGGTGGGGATTTGGCTGCGCTTGCCGAGATGGGAGACGGCAGTGGCGGTGATGCTGACCTGACGCCGCTGCTGGTTCGCTCGATTACTTCGAAGCCGGTCGAGTGGATCGAGGTGGACGTTACCGATGCCACGCACATTGTCGACTTTGGACCCGGCGGGAAGAGTGGCGTGGGCGCCATCAGTCACCGCAATCTCGCCGGCTCAGGGGTGCGCGTTCTCGTAACAGGGAAACAGGAGCGGAAGCAGAACACAGACAAGTCCGGCTTGGGTTCCCTCTCGGAGCTGTTATCGGCCGACGCAAACGACGTGCGCTGGGGCCCCAACTTCGCCAAGGACCACCGCCTCTCGCTCACGAGGACGCCGGCGGGCGTCATGGTCGTCTCCAAGCTCAGCCGTCTCCTCGGTCTCCCGCCCGTCATGGTCGCCGGCATGACCCCAACGACAACCCGGCCCGAATTCGTGGCGGCCGTCATGCACGCCGGGTACCACGTCGAGTTCGCCGCAGGCGGCTACCACAGCCCGGAGCCGCTGCGCGCCGCACTCTACAAACTGCGCGACCTGATGCCCCCGGGCCGCGGCATCACCATCAACGTCATCTACGCCGCGCCCAAGGCTATCGCGTGGCAGATCCCCTTCATCCGGCAGCTGCGCGCCGAGGGCTTCCCCGTGACCGGCCTGACCGTCGGCGGCGGCGTGCCCACGCCGGACGTGGCCGCCGAGTACATCACGACGCTCGGGCTCGAGCACATCTCGTTCAAGCCCGGCTCCGCGGCCGCAATCCGCCAGGTGGCCGACATCGCGCGCCGCAACCCGGCCTTCCCCGTCATTCTGCAGTGGACGGGCGGCCGCGGCGGCGGGCACCACAGCGCCGAGGACATGTACGCGCCGCTGCTCGAGACGTACGCCGAGCTGCGCGCCTGCGAGAACCTCGTCCTCGTCGCCGGATCCGGGCTCGGCTGCGCCGCCGACGCCGTGCCTTTCCTCACGGGCGCGTGGAGCACCGATCCAGACACCGCACGGGGTGCCCGGCGCTGCGCGATGCCGCTCGACGGCGTGCTGCTCGGCAGCCGCGTCATGGCCTGCGCCGAGGCGCTCACCTCGCCCGAGGCCAAGCGCGTCATCGCCGCCGCGCCGGGCGCGCCCGACGCGGAGTGGGAGGGGACCTACGACGGCCCGACCGGCGGCGTCATGACGATTGTTAGCGAGATGGGCGAGCCCATCCACGTCATCGCGACGCGCGGCGCGCGGCTGTGGGCCGAGATGGACCGGCTGGTCTTTGCGCTCGACCGCAAGAAGCGCCCGTCGGCGCTGGACGCGCACCGCGAGTACATTATCGCCCGGCTGAACGCCGACTTCCAGCGCCCGTGGTTTGGGCAGAGGGCGGACGGAACGCCGTGCGACGTCGCCGACATGACGTACGAGCAGGTCGCCAGGAGGCTGGTGCAGCTCATGTACGTCGGCGGCGGCGGCCGGCGGTGGATTGATCCCAGCTATGTCGGCCTGGTGGCGGCCTTTCTGCTCCGGATCGAAGAGCGGCTCCGGCACGACAGCGGCAGCAGCAGCAGCAGCAGCCACGAGGACAGCAGCAGCAGCGCCATGGAGCCCGTCACATCGGAGGCGGCCTGCCGCTCGGACCCGGTCGCTCTGCTGGATGAGGTGGTCCGGGGGTCGCCGCTCGCAGCCACAACGCGGGTCGCGCACGAGGACGTCGACTACTTCATGCAGCTGTGTCGCCGGCCCGGCCAGAAGCCGGTCCCCTTCGTGCCGGCGCTCGACGGCCACTTCGAGACGTGGTTCAAGAAGGACTCGCTGTGGCAGTCGGAGGACGTCGAGGCGGTGGTGGGCCGTGACGCGGAGCGCACCCTGATCCTGCACGGCCCTGTCGCGGCGCGCCACACGGGCCGGGTGGACGAGCCGGTACGGGAGGTGCTGGACGGGATCCATGGCGGTGTCATTAGTCACTTCATGGCTGAGACGGGCAGTGAGGAGGGCGCAGACTCTTCGCTGCCGTTTGAGGAATTCGTGTGTCCGGAGACTCTCTCTGGCTTCAAGGAGAGGGAGGTTCTGGGTCTCGGTGAGGATGGCATGATTCGAGTTGACGGTCTCTCCGGCCAAGAACTCCTTCTGGTCCTGATGCAAGCTGGTCCAGCGCCATCGTGGTGGAGACTGGCTCTGTTCGGCTCTAAGCTTGTGGTCAGGGGCCGCGCCGTCGTGGAGAACGCCGTTCGAAAGCTGGTCCAGGGGGCCTCGGCTCATGCGGCCGACATCCAGACGGACTCCGTCACGCTGTTTGCCGAGACAGGCCAGACACTGCTGCGGATTTTGAAGGAGGAAAACAGAATCCAAGCGCTGGTCTTTACGCACGTCACTGGCGGTGAGGAGCCAGTCTCGCTGGCCCTCCACTTCGAATACCGGCCAGAAACCCCTTATGCTCCCATCTGGGAGGTCACGGCGAACCGGGACGAGCTTATCGGCGCTATGTACCGGCAGCTTTGGCAAAGCCAAGCAGGACCGTCTTCGTCCTACGAGGGCAACTTCACTGTCGATTCGGGCCGCGTCCGCGCGTTCAACCACGCCATTGGCTACACAAAGGCCCATCAACAAGACAAAGTTCCCATGGACTTTGCCATAGTCATCTGCTGGGCGCCGATCTGCAGCGCGCTCTTGCAGGACCCCATTCATGGCGACGTCCTGAACTTGGTCCATCTCTCCAACACATACGAGGCCGGTGGGGACTACGATCAAGCCCACGACGGTCCACGGCTGAAGATCGGTGACGAGCTGACCACGCGGGCTTTTGTCAAGTCTGTCACCATTGAAGCTTCGGGTAAGGCGGTCCAGGTTGCCTGCGAGGTCCGCCGTGCGGGGCCGGGCAATGCGATTGTCATGACGGTGTATTCGTCATTCCTGTTCAGGGGCGAATATACCGACTTCTCGTCTACCTTTGCGCGCGTGGTCGAGCCGCGTCTTGAGCTCAGCATCACCAACGAGACGGATATTGCCATTCTCGACAGCAAACCGTGGTTCCAGCTCGACAACAAGAGCCAGCTTGACCACCTCAATCTCACCGACCTCACGCTCGAGTTCCACCTCGAAACAGTGACGCGCTGGCGGTCCAGGTCGACATATGCCAGTCTGGACACCACCGGCAGGGCCTACATTCGGTCCGAGATGGGAGATCTGATTCCGGTCGGTACGGTCGACTACCACGTCGCCGACCGCCGGGACAACGCGGTACTCTCGTATCTGCGCCGTTGGGGCCGCGTCGTCAATGGGGAGCAGACACACTCGCTCCGGACGTCGGGCTCTGCTGAGCACAAGTTTGAAGTGCGCATCCCTCAGTCTAACGAGGCGTACTCGCGTGCCTCGGGAGACTTCAATCCGATTCACACCTCGCCACTGTTTTCAAGTCTCGCCAACCTGCCGGGAACCATCACGCACGGAATGTACTGCTCCGCCATGGTGCGCCAGGCCCTCGAGAAGCACGCTGCCAGCCGGGATCCCGACCGGATCCGCAAGTACGCCGTCTCCTTCGTGGGCATGGTGCTGCCCGGCGACGTGCTCGAGGTGTTGCTCTGCCACTCGGGGATGCAAGCCGGCCTTCGGGTCATAGACATCACGGTTAGCAACATACAGACGGGCGCCAAGGTGCTGACGGGCTCTGCCCTAGTCGCGCCGCCCTCCACGGCCGTGGTCTTTACTGGTCAGGGCAGTCAGGAAAAGGGCATGGGCCAGCAGCTGTATGCGTCGTCGCCTGTCGCGCGGTCCATCTGGGACCGAGCCGAGGAACACTTCCAGTCGCAGCTCGGCGTAAGCATTTTGGACATCGTCCGCAACAACCCCAAGGAGATCAAGGTGCACTTTGGCGGCGTCCGCGGCCGCATGCTCCGGCAGAACTACCTCGCCATGTGCCACTACGAATCCGAGGGCGCCACGCTGCATCGCCGGCCCATCTTCCCGAGCGTGACGCCGACCTCGTCCTCGTACACGCACTCGTCGCCCACAGGCCTGCTCTTCTCGACGCAGTTTGCCCAGCCGGCGCTGACCGTCATGGAGCTGGCAGCCTTCAAGGACATGGAGGCCCGCGGCCTGGTGGACATCGCCGGCTGCCGCTTTGCGGGCCATTCGCTGGGCGAGTACGCCGCGCTGCTGTCGACCACGGGCATCATGACGATCGAGAACCTGCTCAACACGGTGTTCTGCCGGGGAATGACGATGCAGGACGCCGTCGAGCGGGACGAGAACGGCCGCAGCGGCTATGCCATGGTTGCTGTTGATCCCAGCAGAGTCGGCAAAGGTTCGTACTCACTGAAGAAGAATTGCCCTTTGCTCGAGGTCGTTTGGCTAATATTCGAGCGCCCCCAACCTGCAGGCTTCTCCGAACCAGCCCTACGGCAACTCGTTGCCTACATCCAAGCCCACACAGGCTTCTTCATCGAGATTGTCAACCTCAACATTCGCAACCGGCAGTACGTCTGCGCCGGCGACCTCCGCGCCGTCGACATCCTCCAACGCGTCTGCGATGAGATCAACAAGAGCGCTGTCCCCTTCCCGCAGGAGGACAACAACAACAACACAACCGCAGTCGAATCCTACCTGCAACAGGCCCTCGCCAAAGCCACGACCACCACCACCGCCACGGGCGGCGCGGAGGACCTGTACGCGGGCAAGCTGCCGCAGCAGGTCCAGCTCCGGCGCGGCGCCGCCACGGTGCCGCTCGTCGGCGTCGACGTGCCCTTCCACAGCTCGCTGCTGCGCCCGCGCATGAGCGCCTTCCGCCGCGTGCTGCAGGAGAGCTTCAACCTGGACCGCGTCAAGCCGCAGCGCCTGGTGGGCAAGTACATCCCCAACATCACGGGCGCGCCGTTCGCCATCTCGCGCGAGTACTTCGAGTCGGTGTACCGGATCACCCGGTCGGAGGCCCTCAAGGATGTGCTGGATAACTGGGATGCTTGGGCGGCGAAGGTGGGTGTGGAGAGGGAAGGGGAGCGGGGTGCGGTGGCGGCGGTGGCGGCGGTTGCGGCTTAAGCAGAACGGCGTACGTTCATTGTTTTCAGTGTCTTGATGTTTGCTTTTTTGATTGAATTATCTTGGAGAGCCGCTATGAGATTGCTTGACAGAGGTAGAATGCATATCATGGGTGGGAGAGTGTGGTGTGGTGCGCCGTATATAGGGCATGATTCCCTAAGGTTCCCTTAACGGGAGCCGGTTCTCCGTTTTGGGATTCCAACAGAGAGTGGAGAAGTGGCAGCACACAGCCCGTGAAATCGCTGAACTCGAAGATCACCTGAATGTTGCCTGGCCAGCCACGCCGCCGGCTCGTCTGCGCAAACTGGAGCAAAGAATTTCTCCTCTCTCTCTCCTCCTTGTCGTCCATACTCAGTGTTGTCATGGCGAACGACGAGTTTCCGGGCCGCGAGGCCATGACGCTTACCCCTTCGGCCCTTCCCTCCAGGCGGGGGGGGCGCGGGGGGG
>JAMAKQ010000104.1:61740-98739 GCA_023628475.1 Chaetomiaceae sp. PF1801
TTCGTGTTACCCCCGGGGCCCTTCCCTCCCGGCTCCCCCCCCCCCCCCCCCCCCCCCGGACCAAGACACATTTGTGTGGCCTGATGACCCAGCTCCAGCCGCGCCGTCTACAACTCCGCCTCTGCCGGTGCTGATCCTCGAGCTGGTGGATTCCTGTATTCTTAAAGGTGCATATTTTATCTTGGTGTGATTTCTAGCGAATGCGGTCCTTCTAGCTGTTAGTATGGCCTTACCGAGTCTGGGCTTCACTTCAACGACAGGCAAATGCCAGTCCTGGTGCTGACATGTCAATCGCTATTTTAGATACTCTTTAAACGGGCTGCTGAGACTCTTGCTGGCCTATGAGGCCGTTACTCGGGCTGAAGCATAAGTACTGTCCTAAACTAACTGTGGCTAGATGACAACAAGCATAACGAGATTCTCCATGTCATCTTGCATCGTCGTCGCGTGGACGTTCGAACCCAGAAAGACCGGTTTTACACCCGGATACCAGAGGAGTATATCGACTGGGACGCCGCCTTCATCTCACCCAACACTGCCGAGTCCGTGGCTGCCGATATTACGGCAATCTTTTCGATGTTCCCGCGGCTCTCCAGAAACACTGGGGTATGTAGTCTTACCACTGTCGTATTGTTCATAATCACATGTTCATACACTGACAACTCTGAATAAGTAGCCAATCATCCAACAGCCAGTTGAGCTGGACTCGGATAACGAGTCAGACAAGGACGACTACAAGGACGCAATGTCCCTCCTCTATCCAAAAAAGTCATCAAGTTCGAAGCTCCGCCCGGGCCTATTGCCTTCGAAATTCCTGAGACGGCGCAGCCAAGCACCGCAAGCCTCTCTTCAAGCCCAGCAACAAACGCTATTGACTCGAGTTCAAGTCCGACACATGACTAGCGAGATATAACAGTGACGGACGCTGCCCCTTCAAGTGGGGACACTCCTAAAACACCACAAGATGTGTGATGGGCTGAGCCCATGATGGCCTCGGCGACTCTCGGCCGTGGTATCATGACAACGTCATGATCAGGCAAGCAGTGTCTGTGCGCTCTAGAGTGCATAAGAGCTACCCTCTCTTCCTGTCATCTAGTTCATTATCTTCTCTCTCTATTCGGAATATACTCGTTGAGTCGTCACCAGCTAGGTGCAATATACTCCTGGGACCGTTACAAGATGAGTCCGATGTCGAGATGACTGAAAACGAGGGGCCGAGAGGATTATCGCACAAACAATCGTTGTCCCAACGTGGCGGTTATTATGACAGAGGCCCCAACAATTATCGCCGACGATTGGCGCTTATTGGCGGATGAGGTTGGCGTGCTCGTCGTCCCGCGTTCACGCTTTGCGGAGTAGTCTTCTTTGAGTCTATGACTTTAAGAGCCTTGACGACTCGAGCTTGTCGACGTCTTCCTGGTTGGCGCCGGGATATTCGGCGGGCGGCGGCTGCATGAAGTCGTGGCGCCGTTTTTCGTCGTGGAGTAGGGCGTGCCCCCAAAATCCAGTGGGTTTGTCGCCCGTGATGTAGAATGCCAGCTCTGCGTTCTCGAAGTGCTTGCGGAGTGTCTCCGGGATCTCCTTTCCCTTGGCGTTCAACCAGATCGTCGCCTGTACGACTTCCAGCGGTGAGAGGTATGGTGGCTTTGCAGTTGTTCGAATCCCAAGGTTGGTCGTCCGTTGGACCAGGAAATCCCGGAGACTCCGCCATGCTCCTCCGATGTTGATATGACCGAGGATGAGGGCCACAACTACCTGGCACCTACATGTATTTAATCTGGAGGCAATGACTTAGATATGCTAAGGTATCTGACGGGATTGGGAGACCCAGGGCACATGTGCAACTTTGCTGAGGAAAGCTAGTGTACCTACTACCTGACTCCATCATGCCGGTTTTCTCTTGTCTCCCCCTCGTCTTTTTCTGGGCTGTTTCCTTCTATCCTTTTCTGTTGTTCGTTTGTTTGCCGTTTGACAAAGAATTCCAACGACAAAAAGGTCAACGGAACAAAGCGTCCGTCCCGATAAACCCTCCAGCCAAGCCATGACACACAGCGCCTTCACCTCAGCTGCAATAGCACTGGTTGGTAGGCGTGTAGAGATAGCAATAATTCGAGTTTCCAGTACACTGCAAGCAGCAAGGAAAGGCAGCATGCTCGTCAGTAAACGCGTCTCGGGTAAGAATGGGACGCGACATACCGGAGATGTGATGGGACAGTGGCAGATGCCCGTGCAAACAAACTGGCCATCTCTCCATTGCAGCTGACATGTCTGCGAGCTGGTTCGACATCTCTAAGACAAGGTATCAAGGATTAGAGGTGTGCCCAAGCAGCAAAGAACACATCATCACGTACTCCGTCGAAGGTGAGTGCCTGGGGTTGAACCCCCGTTTCGTCCGTGACGGCGGTCACGTTGGCCAGGTCCCTCGTGTCGGGACCACCTCCAGCGCTCGGCTTCTCGCATCACACATCGTCTTGACGCCGAAAAAGGCCCGCCGAGTCCCCGGCGGGGATGGCGACGGAGAGGACGCCGGGGAAGGCGACCCAGAGCAGGCTGGCGATGTTAAGGGGCGTGGTGGGCTTCATGACGACGGGGAAAAGATGGAGCAGGAGGCGGCAATGGGAAACTGCAGATGTGTCCAGGGAAGGTACGAGCAGGTCGTGGTAGGTAGCCACCGTCGGAGGGAAAGGTGGCAACATATGGGGAGCAGAGAGGGATGAGGGATATTTATCTCCAACGCGTCGTGGAGTTAAGTCAGCCAGCCTGGCTTTGGTCCCCATGCCATTTGTTAATCTCCAAAGCATTACTTTCTTTCAATCAACCGGAGCGCCTGCTATCTAACCGCAGTCTGCCTTCCGGACTGAATCCCCCGGGCACCCTGCGTGTCTCGACCCCCGGCTCCGCCTCGGTTGACCGATGCCGTACTTCCGGCAAGGATCAGTTGAGGCGCAGCTAATTGTTGGCTCAATGCCCGGAGAAACACGGCATGTATGTTCATATGGCGGTGGCCGACCTGCATGCTTCCATTCAGGATGGCGATGCGACCCCCAGCCCACACAATTGATTATCCGCCGATGATATAGAGCTGCTGATTCGCTCCGAACTCTGCGGCCCCCAAGTTCGCTTCCTCCTCAACTCCATCCTTATCCATCATCGCTACTGATTCGACCCGGATGCTGCGGAACCAAGTTCGCTCCCTGTTCAAATCCATCCTCATCCATCATTCCCACCGTTAACCACTGAATCCGAGACAAGAAGGATCACCAACAGGATGAGCAGTCTCGCCAACCGCCTCAGCCTCTCGGCCATCGCCCGGGCAAACCGCGCAGAGTCGGCAGAACTGGGCGGCGACGAGAACGCCCTGTGGCAGGAGGCATGGTCCATGTCCGCGTCCATCAACTCCCGTGTTGTCAAGTCGCGGCCGCCCCCCGACCCCGCCCTGCTGGACATCGACATGCACGACCTGTGGCACATGTACTGGCACGGCGCCATTCACACCGCCCCCGACAGTCCCAAGCTACATCGCCTTGTCTTCGGCATCATCGAGGCGCGAGAGCAGGGTATTTTGACCGCCTGCGGGGAGGAGGACTGGGATCATGATGGGGGTGACGCAAACGGCAGCCGACGACCAGAACACCATCACCCAAACGAACTCCAGGCGACCACCTCAGACGGCACCCGCATCTGGACCGACCTGCCCTTTCTGGTCGCCGACATGACGTCCCACTGGGCCAGCGACTGCGCAAGCATGAGCTCGGCGCAACGGCTCAGCGGCGCCCAGTTCCTTGCGCTGCTCGCGGCCGCCGGCGCGGCGCCCGACGACGCGCTGTGTGGTATTGCGCTGTTGGTTCTCCGGGACACGCTCGAGACGCCTCGTCATCTGGGCCGTGTGGGGGCCACGACGGACCGGGACCCCGGGCGGCAGATGCAGGACCTCAGCATTGCGGACCTGTTGCCTGCTGCCAATGCGTGGCTGTTCGGGGCGGGGAGGAAGATTGTGCTGCTTTCGGATGCTGCTGCCTCGCGGGCGGACGTGTTTCCGGAGCACATTGGCGCGTTGGGGCCGCTGCTTGTCCAGGCCGGTGATGTGGATGCAGGTGATGGCACCTCGGGTGGGAGTGTCCAGGGCGGCTTTAGCCCCCAACGATGGATATGGTGGCTGCGCCGCCTCGACGAGATTGCATCATTGGCTGCCCCTGGCGAAAGCGGGGAGGATGCTCCGGATGCTGGGTCGCTGGTGCAGTTGGTTCATGGTATGATGGACAATATGATGCTTATCGCGGAACAGACAAACGGGCCGGTTAGGAAGGCGCTCCAACAGCCAGGCGGTCCGCCGGTCAGTTGGCGACCTTTCGTGCAGCGGTTTGGAAGCGGTAGCTCTGGGACTGCCGGATCCCCTCACTAAGCCGTCGTCAGTAAACAAGTAGAGAATTCTGTTTTATTTGGTACGTAGAAAGCATGCAATGTTGAGCTGTGTCTTGTCGGCATCGGCAGGCGGAGGAAGTAAAGAGCCAAGTATTCTTGAATCGCTTGCAACAGGGGATCACGGTTGGCCTAGTGCGTTAGGTTGGATGGACAGGAGGGTATATGTAACGGGCTGGGCCCGGTGTGGGCCTCGGCGACCTCTCAGCCAGCACCAAGACCCCTGACAGAGCCATCCCCCTGATGAAGCTATTCCCACTTGCCCCACAGCACACCGAATCTTCTAGCAACGCGCCAAGACCAGCGCGTCCATGAGGATAAGTGTGCCTGCAAGCCACCAGAGCCTATTGTCTCCCCTTTTCTTCCCCAAGTTCAGTGTACTCGTAGAGGTGTCATCAGCTAGTTGCAATATACTACCTAAGACCGTTACAGTATGCCTTGATTAGGTGTAGAACGACGAATATTTATACTTTCTCTGAGAGAGCCTATTTCACACGCATTGACCGTTATTAGCAGCTAAGCCGTTAACTGTTCTAAGACGGATTCAATAGTACAATGTTAACGTTACTCTTAACGTTATAACTAGTCAAGTTCTAGGAGTTTTGGTGGAGCTAAAGTACAGGTACCTTCTGAAGTTGTGTTCTGTCCTTGTTCTCGTCTGATGTTTGCTGCAGATGGAATCATACATCTATAAGCCAAACATACTGTAACGGTCTCAGGTAGTATATTGCAACTAGCTGATGACACCTCTACGAGTACACTGAACTTGGGGAAGAAATGGAGAGACAATAGGCTCTGGTGGCTTGCAGGCACACTTATCCTCATGGACGCGCTGGTCTGAGCGCGTTGCTAGCTCCGCCAGGGGTCTTGGTGCTGGCTGAGAGGTCGCCGAGGCCCACACCGGGCCCAGCCCGTTACGCCATATACCTACCTCCTGCTAGACGATATCGAAACCAGGACTCGACCGCGACTCGACCACGCAGTCTCAGCTTGGACCTAGAGTTCAGCCACCAACAACCGGCACTCGACCAGCTATTCAGCCCAAAAAGGCATCAAACATGTTGTTCTCTACGACGCTCCTCTTCCTGGTCGGCAGCGCCGTCGTACCCTCGCCACGCCAGCTGCTAAGCCGGTTGCGGATCGCCGCTTGCAGGAGCGTGGGTGGGTTGGATCGAGCAATACTGTGGCGATGACGACGTAGACTGCTGCCCTGGTTTGGAATGCGATTTCTTCCTCCGATGCAGTTAGGAACTTCCAGAGTCTTCAATGTAAGGTATGTACATCACGGAAACCAAGGTGGGTAGAATCTCCGACAAGCCAATGTTTCGTACCAACCATGTCTAACGTTAGTTGGAGAGGAAATGATTAACGCTGCCTTAACTCATAAGGCGAGCCCGGGCGATAAAACGTTTTCAACGTTGCAACCCGCGGTATCGAACTCTTGAATATTCAGCCAAACCGCTGCGCATGGCTAGGGGCAGAGAATCGCTTTGGAAGCCGGGGCTGACCATCGCAGCGCACAGCCAAAGGTTGGAGGGGTTAGATAGTCAATACGGGGATGACAATGAGAGCACGATTCCAAATTGCTTCATGCCTCAATTATACAGGTGCAATTTTTCTTCTAAAAATGCATGTGCACTTCAACTTTTGACACGTATGTCTTTTGAGGAAGAATATGATGAGTACAGTAGTGACATTCAAAATTGGAGAAACAAGGCAAACTATCCACAGTCTACCTAGGGAGCCTTCATGAATCGTCTAACGAATCCCCCTTTTACACCCTGGCCGCAAGCCTGTGCTGCTTCCAGCCCCTACATGGATACCGCAGCATCGCCCTGCGCAGGCCGCTTGGGCGGCTTCACCGACTTCCAGCCCATGAACACGCTGCCAAAGATAGACAGCGAGGCCAGGGCGAGCGCCAGGTAGAAGGTCTGCGTGAAGGAGGCGCTGACGGCCTGGATGAGCACCGGCAGCTTCTCGGTCGGCACCAGGACCTGCAGCGAGGCCGGGCCGTTGCCCAGCAGCTCGTGCGTGCTGGTGTTGTGCAGGCCTAGGTAGCTGGCCAGGTTCTGCAGCAGCCGGCTCTGGAAGATGGTCTCGCCGGCGGCCAGCATGATGGCGCCGCCGAAGCTCTGCCCGAACACGATGACCGACGTGCCTGTGGCCACGTCGGCCTGCGGCAGCACCGCCTGCACGCCGATCAGCGGCTGCTGGAAGCCCATGCCGTTGCCGAGGCCGAAGATGACCGGGTAGGCGAGCAGCGCCGCCCGCGACGTGTCGGGCCCGATGGTGGTCAGCAGGCCCAGGCCGATGGGCATCAGGACCGAGCTCGCGAGCATGAAGGGCGTGTAGTAGCCAATGAGGCTGACGAGGGCGCCGCTGCCGAAGACGCCGACGATGACGGCGACCAGCATGGGCAGGAGGCCGATGCCGGACTGCTGGGCGCTGGTGTCCTTGATGGTCTGGTACCAGAGAGGCAGCTGTAAAGCGCCGTGTCAGACATGACAATTTTTTCGGGAGGTGATTGAGTGAATGGGGGCTTTGCTTACAAAGTAGGTCATGACAATGAGCGAGGAACTCGCGCATGTAATGAACCAAAACCCGGCCAAGACCGAGCGGTGCTTGACAACGCGGAACGGGAGCATGGCAACGTCTGAATTGACGTATTGCGAATAGGCCTGTGTGCAATTGCAAAAGTCAGCTTCAACAGTCTGAATAAATGGAAAGTGGAAAGTTGTGTGGGTGGGAGAAAAAGGGGGTGGTGCTGAAGAAAAAAGAAAGAGGAAAAGGGGAAAAGAGAAAGAGGAAGGAGACAAAACACAGAGAACACCCACAAATAAACAAAACAACACCAAGGCCAGCACCAACAGCAGAATGACATCGTTGTCACCAAACGAGCGACCTTCGCCACCTGCCACAACGCCAATGTCAGCACTCGATCACGACCATGTTCACCCTGTTTGGAGATACGTACCAGCGAAGTGAAGCGCCAACAGCACGCAAACAATGGGAGGGAGAAGAATCACACCTCCCAGCACATCCAGCTCGTACAAGGTCTGCCATACAGTCATACCGGCGGCTTTTCTCTGAGGAGTCTTTGTCTTGACGTTCCGCAGGCACAGGAGCACGGTAAGGAGGGCAAAGCCGCCGATGGGCAGGTTGATGTAGAAACACCACCGCCAGTGCAGCTGGTCCGTCAAAATTCCACCTATTACAGGCGCAGAAACCATTGCAATCCCTTCCATGGCGCCGACGCAGCTGGTGATGAGAGGCCGAAGTCTCAGACTGACGACCTGGCTCATGATGATCAGACCGCCCGACAGGATGCCGGAAGTGCCGGTGCCCTGGATGGCACGGCCAAAGATCAGGACTGGCGAGCTCGGCGAGACGGCAGCGACAAGCGAGCCGACCATGAAGATGAAGATAGCCGAGGTAAACACCCACTTGGCCGGGAACAGGCTGTAGATGCGGCCGTAGGGGATCTGGGTGGCGCACGTGGCCATCAGGAACGCGGCGCCGTACCAGCCGACGTCGTCGAGGCTGCGGAACTCGCCCGTGATGCGCGGGATGGCCGTCGCGATCACGTTGACGTCCATGGCCACGAGGAACACGGCCGCGCTGAGCGCGATCGTGACCAGCACCAGCGGCATCCCCGTGAGGTGGTTGGCCGTGTCGTCCTCGTCCTCCTCGGCTGCGCCAGCTTGGCCTTCCGGTTGCGTGTTCTTCTCCTGGTCGCTGCCTCGCATGTCGCTTGCAGAGCCCGGTCGGCTGATCTCGTCGTCCGAGATCAGCGGCCTGATGTGAACGGCTTCGGGCTTCTTTTCCGAGAAAGTGTCGCCCGCGAGGGAGGGGGCGTCACTCGGGGCCGCCGTGCTGTCGTCTTCAGGGGTCCCGATGCTGTCATCGCTGCTGGCTTTGTTGCTCGCGGCGACGCTCGTCTTTGACGAGTGGACTGCTTCAGCGTTTAGGAGCGGGGATGATTCGGTGAGATGTCTGGGAGTCTGCGGGTTCCATCCATTTAGACCGTGGGGCCCTGCTCCGGCAGATGGTTTCGCCCGGAGGCTCTGAAGGCTGGCGCGGGACTGCGGGACCGTGGTGTTGGGGCTGGGTAGCGACACAACTGTCGAGTTGACAGATGACCTGAAGACGCTGTTTGCTGCCGTAGCACCAGGAGACCGTGGGGTAGATAACTCGGTGGCGAAGCGGTGCGAGCTGGTGTCGGCTTCCAGCTCGGAGCGTCCCAAGGGGGCGTGGGGACCCTGCCAGCTGTCTTCACCGTGGACCACGGACTCGTTGTCTTTGCCCATCATGTCGTTGTTTGACTCTGCACCACCCCGAGACTCAAGATACTGCCGAGCCTGACCGCGTTGGCTTTGCTTGTCGGCGTCGGCGCTCAGCACACTGAAGGCCTTTCGTGACCGGTTGATCAGCTCGCCTAGGTCTTCGCCTTGGGCTTCCTCCTCGGGAGCTACTGAACGGATGCTGCGCTTATCCCATTGGAAGGAACCGGTCGAAGACGCGTACGACTTGCGGTTGTTTCCGTACCAGGTCTTGTGTGAATCCGAAGTTGAAGGGCGCTCGAGCTTGTCGTTCAGGCCCGGGTAGAGGGCATGGGACATGGGCCACATGATGAAAACTCGGCTTGACTCGGAGCCAGGAGGGAATAAGATGCTGTCCTGGATGAGGGATCACCGACGATATGGGTTAATTTGCAAGGGAGAGAAAGACGAGAACGCGTGGCCTGGGTTTAAATTACCTGTGACCAGGTACCTCGCGGCGTCGCCGGGTCCTCAGATACCCGGACTCCGCCTCACAGACGGCTGAATAGATTGAGTACCTAACCGAGTGGCCTGCTGTCATCCATTCTGATGACCGAACCCCTTTGTGCTGACCGTATGGTGGTCCTTTGCAGCAGTACCTGCTTACTGTCGGTCCACTTACACGCTCAAAAGTGTGGACTTACTATGCCCGTGCCATTCGGATAGCCCGGCCCACTCCGAAGTGGCGGCCAATGCAACGCTGGCTACAAAATATTTACTACGGGCCACTCCGCCATAGTCCGCGGCTGAACTAATGCAGGAGTGAGCAGGGCCCTGGCGGAACGCGCGCAGCAAACTGATTGGGCCAGGGGCCTTCACGGGCTGCCTTGGTTGGGACTTACACGCAGTGTGCAATCCGAGTTTAGAACACGCTTTGTTTACCTAGGTAAGGTAGCTTAGAAATCTTACCTCCATTGGGATGAACAAGTGTGGATCTCATTCACGTAAGGCAGTATCAGAGCCGTAAACTTACCTGGATCTCTGTGTGAAGCCATGGCCCCGGTGACCCTCACCCTGTTCCCCTGTCACATACTGGACACAGACTGGATGTTGGGGGGATAGCAAGTTGCCTCCATAAACCCTCTGCATGCCCACTGCTTGACGGGCATATCTTATCGTTTTCATCTCAAGTGTTTGCGCCTCGAGCTGCTTCATCCACACTTGAAACCAAAGGAGCACATTACGCCTCCCTGATCACAGAGGAAAGATCGTCGACTCAGAGTTCCTCCACCATCTCAACGCCTCACAACAACAACGCTTAGCTCAAGCTCCCGCTTCAGCAACTTCGACAAAATGTCCTCCAGCGCCCCCATCAACCGCGCCGCCTTGGAGACGAGGTGGCGCGAATACCTCCGGGATGCGCCTCCCCCAGCTTTCCCCCTTCGCCAAAACCCCGGCGCCGCACCAGCAACCGGGGCTATCCTACGCCGCAAGATCCGGCTCCCGAAAGGCCTGACCACGGAGGATTCACAAGCACTCGTTCAGATTGCCTGGTGCCTGGTCATCGCCTATTACACAGACGCTGCAGATGTCGTCATTGGGCTGCGGCCAGCCGCTGCGTCCCAAGACTCGGAAGAGGGGACGCGGGAAGGGCGGGCGCTGGCAGCGATGCCATTCCGCTTCCACATGCAGCCTGACCAGCTCATCACCGCGTGCCTCGATGCGGTTCTGCGCCATGGCCAGGACCTTGCACGGCACCCGCTTGGGCCCGACGACCTGGCCGGTCTCGGTCCGGATGTGGCTGACGCCGCCAACTTTGGCACCCAGCTTCTCATCCACGGCGACGCCAACGCCGCCGACACGGACATGGAGATCGCATTGGACCGGGCCATCAACCTGGAGTGCACTCTGGCACGGGCGGGAATCACTACCCAGGTTTTCTACGACGACACCATCATCAGCCGGGCAGATATGGAGCGAGTACTTACCACGTTCGTGCACCTCCTGCAACAACTGGCCGATCCCGCCAGCCGCAACCCGGCCAGCAACAGGAGGCTGAGGGATCTCCGGCCCGCAAGCCAGGAGGACGTTTCCCAGCTCGTCGCCTGGAATGAACACGTCCCGCCGCCCGTGGACGACTGCATGCATCACATGGTCGAGCGGATGGTACAGCAGCGACCGCTCGCCGAAGCTGTTTGCTCGCAGGGGCTGGGCGTGTCTCTTTCCTACCAGCAGCTGGACGCCATGGCCGACAAGCTGGCCCATCACCTTGCGGAAAAGGGGGCCGGCCCAGGGCGCATCGTTCCCTTCATGTTCGAGAAGAGCCCGTGGGTCATCCCGTCGCTGCTGGCCATCAACAAGGCCGGCGCGGCATTTACGCCGCTCGACCCAGCCCATCCCTGGCAGGACACTCAGCACCTGCTCCAGGCCTGCGAGGCCACTTTCGTTCTTTGCTCCTCCATGCACCAGGCCCGATTTGCCGAGCACGGCATCGACGCCGTGGTTGTCGACCCAGCCCTGTTCGACACCCTCCCCGCTCTCGGCCGCGTGTCCGAGAACCAAGCCCGTCCCGCGGACCGGGGCTACATCATCTTCACCAGCGGCTCCAGCGGCACGCCGAAGGGCGTCGTGTGCAGCCACAGCGCCTGGTGCACCAACACGGCCGCCCACGGCCCGCGCGAGTTCTACACCACCGAGACGCGGCTGCTCCAGTTCTCGGCCTACACGTTCGACATCAGCATCACCGACATGTTCACCACGCTGGCCTACGGCGGCACCGTGTGCGTGCCGACCGAGCACGAGCGGCTCAGCGACCTGGCCGGCGCCATCAACCGCATGCGCGTGAGCCACGCGGCGCTGACTCCGACCGTGGCGCGGTTCCTGCGCCCCAGGGCGGTGCCCACGCTCCGGGTGCTGATCACGGGCGGCGAGGAGATGCCCGAGGAGATCATGGCGCTGTGGGCCGGCGTGGCCCGCCTGGTCAACTCGTACGGGCCGGCCGAGTGCACCAGCCGCGTTGCGTGCGCTCTCAAGTCGCCCGGCGACACGGCCAGCCACATCGGCACGAGGATGGGCGCGGCGCTGTGGGTGACGCGCAGCAATGACCCGACCCACCTGGTGCCCATCGGTGCGGTGGGCGAGTTGCTGGTCGAAGGGAACATCCTGGCGGATGGGTACCTGAAGGACGAGGAGAAGACCAAGGCCGCCTTCATCGACGCCCCCGCGTGGCTCAGGGGCTTGTACCCCGACCAAACCCGCAACACGCGCATGTACCGCACTGGCGACCTGGTGCGGCAGATGCCGGACGGGTCGTTCGTCTTCATCGGCAGACGCGACGCCCAGATCAAGGTCCACGGCGTGCGGCTCGAAGCCGGTCACATCGAGGCCAAGATCAGGCGGGAGCTACCCGAGGATGCGAGTCTCGTCGTCGACAAGGTGACCATCGCCGGGGAGGAAGATGGTCAGACCAAGCAGACACTCGCCGCTTTCATCCAGCTTGCCAGCTCCGAGACGCCGGAAACTGGGAGCTCGGGAATGCAGCTGGTTCCGGCCGACGACACGGTCCTCGAGTTCGTCTACAACCTCCGCCGGACGCTCCTCGCCGCTTTGCCGTCCTACATGGTGCCTAGCCACATCCTTGTGGTCAACACCATCCCGCTCGGCGCCACGGGAAAGGTGAACAGGCGGGCGCTGCAAGCCTTTATCCGGAACCAGTCGGCCGAGCTGCTCAACCAGTTCACCGGATCTGCTGTCGTGTCCGATGGCACGGTCGAGAAGCCATACACGGACGCGGAAGCCGCCCTGAGCAAACTCTGGGCCAAAGTCCTTGGCGTCAACTCGGCCTCCATCGGCAGGCAGGACACCTTCCTTGGCCTCGGCGGAGACAGTGTCTTGTGCATCAAGCTCGTCAGCGAAGCCGCGGGAACCGGCCTGCGCTTCTCGGTGGCCGACGTCTTTCAGTACCCGACATTGGCCGAGCTTGGCCAGTTCGTCAGTGAGGGAGGTGGAAAGGGCACCGGAGCGATACCGTCTTTTACTCCAGAACCCATGGAGCCTTTTGAGCTGATCGGCGGGCTTCCCGGCTTCCTCCAGCTCCGGGGCGAGCTCCGCAGGACATACAAGCTCGCCGCAAACAGAGTCGAAGATGTGTTGCCTGCGGCGCCCATGCAGGAAGGCATGATGGCCGAGACGGTCGCCCATCCCGAAGCCTACATCCTCCAGGAAGTTCTCAAGCTTTCCGAGGTCGTCCACGCGGACACGCTCGTGGATGCACTAGTGGCCCTTGTTGAGACTTACCCCATCCTGCGGACCTGCATCGTGCGGCTCAAAGACCGCGGGACTTGCCAAGTGGTCCTGTCCGACAACGAGCCGGTCGAGGTTGGTCTCTTCTCGGAGGATCTGGGCGCATTCTTGGCCCGGGATAAGAAGCAGCATATGGGCTATGGAGACCTCCTGAGCCGCTTCGCCATCATCTCCGACTCGGCCGGCGAGCGTTACTTGGTGTGGACGAGCCACCACGCCATCACCGACGGGCACATGCACCAGCTCATGCTGCAGAGCCTCGAGGCAGCGTACAACGACGACGCAACGGATATCTCGGACGCTCTCGGGTACAGCCAGTTCATCAAATACTGCGTGGACCCGGACAGGAAAGCGGCCTCTGTGGACCACTGGCGGAGGGAGTTTGCTGGTTTTGACGGCAACCACTTCCCCAGTTGCCCGGACACGCACGAGCCGACCATCGACAAGTACGTCTCCCACTACACCCCGCTGCCCCTGGAGTCGGCACGCTCGCCCGTCACGCCAGCGATCCTGCTCCGTGCCGCGTGGATGCTGGTGCTCTCGCAAGCCAACAACTCCAACGAGCTGGTCATGGGCGTAACCCAGTCCGGGCGCGACATCGACCTCCCCGGAGTCCACGGGTGCATGGGACCGTGTCTGGCCACGATGCCGGTCCGCGGCGGAGGGACCGACGGCACCGAAGCCATGTCCTTCTCGCAGTACCTGGCCAAGGTCCAGCGGCAGTACGTCGATGCGATCCCCCACCAGCACGTCGGTCTGCAGCACATCCGCAAGGCCAGCGACGAGTGCGCCAATGCGGTGGGCTTCCGGAACCTCCTCGTCATCCAGCCGTCTTCCGCCAACGACTCCGAGCTCCTCTCCCCCGTTGACGAGGCACGCAACGCCGGCGACCAGCTCAGCTTTGGCCTGCTCCTCGAGTGCAACCTGTCGGCCGGGGGCGTCCACGTCCGAGCCGGGTTCGACAGCTCGCTCCTGTCCGAGAAGGAGGTCGCGCTGCTGATGCAACGCCTCGAGCACGTCCACCGCCAGCTGAGCAACCCCGACAACGCGGCGCTTCCGCTCTCAAGCCTGGACAGGGTGAGCCCGCTTGACCGGCGCCTTCTCGAGAGCTTCAACCCGGACGTGCCCCCGCTGGACAGCTGCCTGCACTGGCTGATCGAGGAGCAAGCGCAGCGGCAGCCCGACGCGCTCATGGTGGACGCCTGGGATGCGCAGCTGACCTACCACGAGGCCAACGAGTACTCTGACCGGCTGGCCGGAGTGCTTGTGGGGCTCGGCGTCGGCCCTGAGGTCATGGTCCCCTTTGCGTTTGAGAAGAGCGCGTGGGCAACGGTCGTGATCCACGCCATTCTCAAGGCAGGCGGTGCCTGTGTCGGTGTTGACATGGCTCACCCCCGGGAGCGGCACCAGCGCATCATGGTCGACACGGAAGCCCGCGTCGTCGTGGCGTCCACGGCGTACGCCGGCAGCCTTGACGGTCTTGGGGTGGAGCACATTGTGGCTGTCGACCGTGCCATGCTGGACGCGCTGCCGCCCCGGCAGCCGGCGAGCAGCGACGCTGTCCCCGTCTCACCGAGCAACGCGGCCTGGATCGTCTACTCCTCTGGCTCTACCGGCGTGCCCAAGGGCAGCGTCCTGGAGCACCGCTCTCTGTGCTCCACGTCGCGGACCAACTCCGAGGTCCTGGGCGTCGGCCCCTCCACGCGGGCAATCCACTTTGCCAGCTATGCATTCGACGTGGCCATCGAGGAGAACGTCATCATCCCCATGTACGGAGGCTGCGTGTGCATTCCCTCGGACGAGCAGCGCCTCAGCAACTTGCCGGGGGTCATGCAGAGCATGCAGATCAACTGGGCCGACCTCACCCCGACCGTGGCCCGCCTCTTGTCCCCTGAAAACGCGCCGTTCCTGCGCACCCTCGTGCTCGGGGGCGAGTCGCTGACAAAGGACATCATCGACACCTGGGCGGGCCTCGACAACGTCCGGCTGTTCAACACCTACGGACCCTCCGAGTGCTCCATCCAATGCACATCGAGCAAGGCCCTCGCTCGCGTCGCCACGGGAGCCAACATCGGACGGCCGGTCAACTGCAAGCTTTGGGTTGTTGACGCCGACGACCCGCGCCGTCTGCTCCCCGTCGGCGCCACGGGTGAGCTCCTGATCGAAGGCCCCATTGTCGGCCGCGGATATCTCAACCAGCCCGCCAAAACGGCATCGGTGTTTATCCAGGACTTGCCATGGGCTGCCGCCGACGCAGACGGCCACCCCCGACGGTTCTACCGCACTGGCGACCTGGCCAAGTTCAACCACGACGGCACGCTGGACTGCCTGGGTCGGCAAGACAGCCAGATCAAGCTGCACGGCCAACGCATCGAGCTGGGGGAGATCGAGTACAACATCACCAAGCGCCTCTCCGTCCCCGACGCCGCCCAGGTCGCCGTCGAGGCCTTCAGCCCTGGTGGCCTTCCGCCGTCGTCCAGCCGTAAATTGCTCGCCGCCTTTATCCAGTTCGCCGAGACCGACAGTGCCTATACCGCCGGCAAGCCGGCAGCCAGCGGCACCTCGGGTTTGGCCGTCCTGGATATGACCGACGCCCTGAGGAGGGAGCTGCTCCGCATCAAGTCCGAGACAGCTCAACACCTCCCTCCATACATGATCCCGAGCCTGCTGATCCCCTTGCACCTGATGCCCACCAACACCTCAGGCAAGATCGACCGCAAGAGACTCCGCGAGGAGGCCGCCAAGTTCGACCAGCGGCGCCTGGCGCTCTACTCCCTCGCCGAGACCGCCCAGCCCCGACCCGCCGAGGTCAAGCCCGAAGCATCCTCCTATCTTTCGACCGTCGAGCGCGCCCTCGCCACTCTGTGGGCCGAGACCATCGGCATCGACCTGGAGGAGAACCCCATCGGGCCTGAAGACAGCTTCCTGGAGCTGGGAGGCGACAGCATCGCGGCGATGCAGCTGGTTGGCAAGGCCACCGCGTCCGGGCTCGGCCTGTCCGTGCCGCGCATCTTGCGGTCGCCCAGGCTCAGGGACATGGCCCTCGCCGCAGTCGTGTCGGCCCAGAGCGCGCTGTCGGAGCTGACTCCCCCTGTGACTCCCCCTCTTGCGCCGACTAATGATACCCTTGCGAAGCTGCCGTTGAGTATTAACACTGCGATGAGACCGGAGCCGGCTTCTGAGCCGAACTCCCCTTGGATGACACCTTCTGAGACGCCATTCTCCGACGAGGTTACTTATTTCCCGTTCCAGCTCGTCTCTACCAAGGTCACGGTGTCTGGGGCTGAGATCCGGGCGCTGGCGGCGACCGGGTGCAATCTGGACTGCGAAGTTGTCCAGGACGTGTACCCGGCCACGCCTCTGCAAGGCGAGTATTGGTCCTGTATCAGTCTTGGGAGAGGAGAATGCTAACAAGTGCCCTTCGCAAATTCCAGAGGGCATGATGGCTCTCACCGCAGACAAGCCGGACTCGTACGTCCTGCGGGACGTGTACGAGCTGCCCAGCGATGTCGATGTCGACAAGTTCAGGGAATCGTGGGATGCCGTTTCACGGGACAATCCCATCTTGAGAACCCGCCTGGTCTTCATCCGAGGACTCGGCACCTGCCAGATCGTTGTCGACGAGCAAATCCCCTGGCACCACGGTGACAATCTGGACGACTATCTCAGCAAGGACCGAGACAGCGCCATGAACTACGGCACCTCCCTGGCTCGGTTTGCTATTGTCGATGACGGCAAGCGCAAGCTCTTCGTGTGGACGGTCCACCACGCCCTCTACGACGGCTACTCCATGGACTTGACTCTTGCTGCTGTCGCCCACACTTACCAGGCCAATCTCGGCGTCCTTGCCACCCGGCCGTTTACCGACTTCATGGGCTATCTCGACAAGATCAACAAGGACACGCTGAAGCAGTTTTGGACGCAGCAGCTCAGGGACCTCGAGACATCCCCCTTCCCGGCGTCGCCACCTGGCCATCGATGCCAGGCTGACAATACCGTTGTGTACTCGATCCCGTTCTCCCTGGACCGCAAGACCGGCATTACCATGGCAACGCTTCTCAAGGCAGCCTGGGGCATCTTGGTCTCGAGACTGTCCGAGTCTCCTGATGTGGTCTACGGCGTCACCCAGTCCGGCAGGGATCTCGAGCTGGCGGGCATTGAGCGCATCAACGGTCCTACCATCACAACGGTCGGTTCTTCTCTTGGTTAGCAAACGAAACGCTCAGGCTGATTCACTCTGCAATGCAGGTTCCGTTGAGGATCAAGATCGACGGGCAGAGCTTCGTGCGGGACTTCCTGAAGCAGCTGCAGACGCAAGCCCTCGACATGATCCCCTTCTCCCATGCCGGGCTTCAGAACATCAAGAACATGGGTGGCGATGCGACACGCTCGGCCTGCGACTTCCAGAATCTCTTGGTCATCCAGCCCGGCGAGGAGGAGCCAGAATCGGCCCTGTTCAAGAAACACACCTCAGCCACCGCAGCCAACTACCTGAGCGGCTACGGGCTCGTCGTCGAGTGCGCGCTCGGAAGCGGCGAGATCGTCTTCTCGGCGCACCACGACTCCAGCGTCATCTCGTCTCCCCGGCTGGACCGGGTCCTGCGGCAACTGGAGCATCTGCTGCACCAGCTGCAGGCGCACAGTGGAACCGGCCGCATCCAGGACCTGGACATGTTCTCGCCGGCGGACCGTGCCGACCTAGTGGCGTGGAACAGCAACTTCCCCAAGGTCGTCAACGAGTGCATCCACGACATCATCTCCCGGAGCGCCGCCGCCTCGCCCTCGAGCGTGGCCATCGCCTCGACCGGCGGGACTATCACCCGCAAGGAGCTCGACGACATGAGCACCCACCTCGCTCACCAGCTGCGCGACCTGGGGGTTGGCCCCGACGTGCTTGTCCCTATCTGCATCGAGAAGTCCCCCGAAGCCATCATCGCCATGCTCGCCATTCAGAAGGCTGGTGGCGGCTTCGTGCCACTGAATCCCACGGACCCCAAGGACCGGCTGCTCGGCCTTCTGGAGCAGGTCGCAGCGACTGTGGTGGTCTTTTCCGAGCACACCAAGCATCTCTGCTCCGACTTGATCCCCCCCGACAACACCAACAGCACCATATCGCCCGTTGTGCTGCCCGGAACCCTCGCGCAATGGGCCCCTCTGAAGACTGACCCAGTCGTCTCAGGCGTCACGCCCTCCAACCTGGCATACGCCCTCTTCACCAGCGGCAGCACAGGCCGGCCCAAGGCGGTCATGATCGAGCACGTGGCGGTAAGCTCGAGCACGTACGGGCACGGGGTGGCGATGGGCTTTGCCGACTTCCCGCGGCGCACCGTGCAGTTCGCCAGCTACACGTTCGACGCGTGCATCGCCGAGATCTTCACGGCGCTGCACTTTGGGGGCGTCGTGTGCGTCCCGACGGAGCACGAGCGGCGCAACGACCTGGCGCACTTCATCCGTGAGCTCGAGTGCGACTGGGCCTTCTTCACGCCCTCGTTCGTGCGCCTGCTGCACCCGGACGAGGTGCCGTCCATGAAGACGGTCGTTCTCGGCGGCGAGGCCCTCAACCAGGAGTGTATCGACGTCTGGGCCGGCAAGACGCGGCTGATGAACGGCTATGGCCCCACCGAGACGTGTGTGTTCACCGTCACCCGCGACGTGCCTGCGCAGGGCGCGGATGGCAAGAAGCCCGAGACGATCGGCCACCCGGTCAGCTCCATCGGGTGGGTTGTCGACCACAACGACCACCACCGCCTGACGCCCGTCGGCTGTGTTGGCGAGCTGCTGATCCAGGGCCCCAACGTGGCTCGCGGTTATCTGGGCAACCCGGAGAAGACGGCCGAGGCGTTTGTGCGGAATCCCAAGTGGATGCGGGCCTTTGGCCACACGAACACGGAGCAGCTCTTGTACAAGACTGGCGATTTGGTCCGGCAGGATGTGGAGGATGGCTCATTGACGTACCTTGGTCGCAAGGATAACCAGACCAAGGTCAACGGGCAGCGGCTGGAGCTCGGTAAGTGACGTCCGCGAGTTTGCGATAGGTCACTAACACTGGCACAGGTGAAATCGAGACTCAGCTTAAGGCCAGGGGCGAGGGGGTCGAATCCTCCGTGGTTGTGGCCACCAAGAGCAACCCCTTGAAGACCCTGGCCAAACCCCAGCAGAAACTCGCCGCGTTCATCCACTTCTCCGACATGGAGAGCTCGAACTCGGGCGCCTCGGTGTTGGTGGAGGCGGATGATGCCATGGCTGCCCGTCTGCAGCAGCTGGAGAGCGCTGCGCGCGCAGCTCTGCCCGGCTACATGGTGCCGTCGCTGTGGATTCCCGTCACGACCATGCCCACCCTTGACGCCAGCGGCAAGACAGACCGCAAGACGCTGGCCGGTCTGCTCAGCAATCTGACTCCTGCTCAGATCACGATGTACTCGCTCGGCACGACGACGCAAGAGCAAGACTCGGCAGGCAAACAGGAGGCGGCGACGAGCCTGGAAAGGACACTGGTCAAACTGATTGCCCGCATCCTCGGACTGCCAGTCGAAGGCATCGGACGACGTGACAGCTTCTTCCGCCTCGGCGGTGACTCCATCACGGCCATCCAACTTGTGGCTGCTGCCAGGACCGCCGGCATAACCCTCTCCTCCGAGGCCATCTTCCGCCAGCCAAGCATCTGCGACATCGCCACGTCCGCCGAGCTGGCCCGCGGCGGCCCCTCCGGTGCGTCCGGAAGCCGCTCGATCGCGCCCTTTTCTCTGGTGCCCATCCGCAAGCGCGCCGAACTCCTCGGTGTGCTCGAACGCAACTACCGCATCGAGAAGTCGTCGGTCGCCGACTTGTTGCCCTGCTCTCCCCTGCAGGAAGGCCTCATCTCCCTGACGATGAAGGACCCCGAGGCTTACGTGCTCCGCGAGATCTACCGCCTGCCGCCCAAGATGGACATGGACCGCTTCAAGGCGGCCTGGGAAGCGGTGGTCAAGGACGCCGAGGTCCTCCGCACGCGCATCGTCCACCTGGACGAGCACGGCTGCTTCCAGATTGTCATGAACCAGGACGGCATTCCGTGGCATGGCGCAAGCAAAGTCCAGGAGTACATCGACTACGACAAGGGCCAGCCGTTCGAGTACGGCGCGCCCCTGGCACGCTTCGCCCTCATCGAGACCGAGTACACGGGCTGCTACTTCATCCTGAGCATGCACCACGCCGTTTACGACGGGTGGTCCAAGGCGCTCATCATGAAGCACGTCCAGGAGGCGTACCGCGGCATCTTGCCCCGGCCTTCTCCCGCCAAGATCGCCCCCTACAACCGCTTCATCGAGTACCTGCAGCGGACCGACCCAAGCGACTCCAAGAAGTTCTGGAAAGCGCAGTTCGACGGTCACGAGGCCCAGCTCTTCCCCCGCATCCCGTCCGTCTCGTTCAGGCCCATCCTCGACGGCACCCTGACCATCAAGATCCCGTGGGTCCGCACGGCGGCGTCGAGCCAGTGGACCACGGCCACGGTGCTCAAGGCCGCCTGGGCGCTGGTGCTCGCGCGGTACACGGGCGCGCCCGACGCGCTGTTCGGCGCCGTGCAGACGGGCCGCAACGTGCCCATCGCAGGCATCTCGGACATGATCGGCCCGACCATCACGACGGTGCCGCTGCTGATCCGGGTCAGCGGCGAGACGCCGCTGGCCGCCTTCCTCAAGGCGGTGCAGGACCAGTGCACCGACATGATGCGCCACGAGCACATGGGGCTGCAGAACATTGCCAAGATCAGCGCCGAGTGCCGCGAGGCCTGCGCCTTCACCAACATCATGGTCATCCAGCCCGGCCAGGGCGGCCAGGAGTCGGCGCTGGACCTCATGGGCGCCACGCGCATCGAGGATCAGGATAAGGGATTTTTGGCCTTCGGCATGGGCCTGGAGTGCGCGCTGGAGAACGAGGCTATTTCCGTGACTGGGGGTTACGACCGCCGCCTCCTGTCCGAGGCCCAGATGCGCCGGCTGCTGAAGCAGTTTGAGACGGCCATCCTCGACATCGGCAAGAAGCACGAGGATGGCGCTCTGGTCCGGGATGTCAACCTCGTCAGCGCCGATGACGTGGCCGAGATCGCCAAGATGAACGAGACGGCGCCCGAGGACGTCCAGGAGTGCACCCACGACGTGATCCACCGCGTGGCCTTGGAGCGTGGCGGTGCCATGGCGGTCAATGCCTGGGACGTCGACTTCCAATACATCGAGCTGGACCAGCTGTCGACAAAACTGGCGTATCACCTCAGGTCCCTGGGCGTGGGCCCCGAGACGGTGGTCCCGCTGTGCTTCGAGAAGTCGGGATGGGCAGTCGTGGCTGTCTTGGGCGTGCTCAAGGCTGGCGCCGCCTTCGTGTTCCTCGATCCGGGCTATCCGATGGCCCGTCTGAGCGGCATCCTGAGGCAGGTCAACGCCAGCGTCATCCTCGCCTCGCTCGGCCAGGCACCGCTCTGGCGCGGCTCCGACATCCCGGTCCTTATTATCGACAACGTTTCGATCGAGTCGCTGCCCTCCACCGGCGACGAGGTTGATTCGGGCGTCAAACCGCACAACGCCTTGTACCTCATCTTCACCAGCGGCTCGACCGGCGAGCCGAAGGGGTGCGTCGTCGAGCACCACAGCTTCCTCACGTGTGCTCGAGCGCAGGCCTTCCGCACGCATATGACGCTCAGCAGCCGCGTCCTCCAGGGAGCCTCGTACTCCTTCGACGTCAGCGTTATGGAGATGCTCACGGCCCTGACGGTCGGCGCTTGCGTCTGCGTGCCAAACGACAGCATCCGGAAGCGCAGCGTCGTCGACGTCATCAACGACTTCCGCATCACTTGGGCCTTCCTGACTCCCTCCATCGTCAAGTTCATAAAGCCGGCCAACATCCCGCATCTCAAGACTCTGGTCTTGGGTGGCGAAGCTCTGACGAGACAGAACATCCGGACCTGGGCGGGACACGTCCAACTAATCAACGGCTATGGTCCCAGCGAGTGCACCATCGCCGCGGCGGTCCATGCCATTACACATGCCGAGGAGGATCCGGCCAACATCGGAAAGGCCCTCGGTGGCATATGCTGGATTACGGACCCTGACGACCACAACAAGCTGGCACCGCTTGGCACCATCGGAGAGCTGGTGGTCGAGGGCAGCATCGTGGCGCGCGGTTATCTCAACAAGCCCGAGAAGACGGCCGAGGTGTTCATCCAGAACCCAACGTGGGCGGAGCAGGTGCCGCTGCCCGGGAACCGGAGGATGTACAAGACGGGCGATCTTGCCTACTTCAGCACGGACGGCGACATCATGTTCGTCGGCCGGAAAGATGCCCAGGTCAAGGTCCGGGGCCAGCGGATGGAGCTGGGCGAGATCGAAACGCACCTGACGCGCGACAAGAAGGTGCAGCACGCCATGGTCGCCTACCCCAAGTCGGGCCCGTGCAAGCGGCAGCTGGTCGGCATCATCTCGTTCGAGCGGCTCGGCGCCACCACCAACGCCAACGGCGAGGTCGTGCTGGTCGACACGTCCAAGGCGGAGAGCGTCACGGCCGAGGTGGCCGAGATGGCCCGCGATCTCTCGGCCCGGGTCCCCTCGTACATGATCCCCGAGATCTGGGTCGTCGTGCAGAGCTTCCCGCTCCTCCTCTCGGGCAAGCTCAACCGCAAGCGCGTCGAGCAGTGGCTGGTGTCGCTGGACAAGGCCACCCACCAGAGAATATGCGGCCTCGGCGCAAGCTTCCGGATCCAGCAGCCGTCCACGCAGGCCGAGCAGCTGATCCACAAGGTCTGGGTCGAGGTCCTGAAGCTGCCGGCCGAGGAGATCGGCGTCACGCAGGAGTTCACCACGCTGGGCGGCGACAGCATCCTGGCCATGCTCGTCATGGCCAAGCTGAAGGCGCAGTCACTTCGCGTCACCATGACCGACGTGGCCAGCGCAAGGACCATTGCCGGGCTCGCTGCGCGGATTACGCGGATCGGGGGCGACAAGGCCGGTGCCATTGTTCCCCTCTCTGCGCCGGCTGCGCCGGTCCTGCCCGAGGAGACCGGAGAGCTGTTCGATCTGACCCCCATTCAGCAGTTCTACGCCAACTTTGCGCTGAAAGACGATCACCTCTCCAAGCAAACCAACAAACACTTCAACCACACTTTCTGTTTGGCGGTGAAGCAGGGCCCGCTGGCAGCCGAAGCGGTGCGCAGCGCATTCGAGGCGCTCGTCAAGCGGCATGGCATGTTCCGTGCTCGGTACCAGCGCGACAAGGAAGCCGCCTGCGGTTGGCGCCAGTACATCTCGACCGATGCCGCGGGCTCGTTCCGCTTCCGCAGCTGGGAGAATGTCACGATCAAGCAGATCAAGCCCACTCTCGAGGAGGCCCGGCAAGGACTGGACATCGAGGTGGGCCCGCTCATGGCGGCCGATCTGGTGACGGTGAACAAGGAAGAACAGTACCTGATGGTGGTGGCGCACCACCTCGTGGTCGACCTCGTCTCCTGGAACACGATCCTCGGCGACCTCGAGGGCTACCTCCAGACCCAGTCGTTCCCCGGCGAGGCGCCGTACCCCTTCTCGGTGTGGGCCAAGGAGCAGCAGCAGTACGCCATCAAGAACCTCCCTCCGGCCAAGGCGCTGCCGATGCGCGTCCCGCCGGCCGACTACAAGTACTGGGGTATGGAGGACCGGGTCAGCATCGCGCGCGACGCGGTGCACTACACGGTGTCGCTGTCGAAGCGCGACACCGCGACGCTGCTGACGACGTCCAACCGCATGTACGGGGCCGAGCCGATGGACGTGCTGTGCTCGTCGCTGACGCACTCGTTCCGGTACGTGTTCCGCGACCGGGCGCCGCCGACCGTGTTCCGGTACGGGCACGGGCGCGAGCAGCTGGGCGAGGGCAGCCGGGCGGACCCGGCAGGCACGGTGGGGTGGTTCACGACGCTGTCGCCGATCCAGGTGCCGGTGCCGCGGCGCAAGGACGACAGCATCTCGGTGCTGCAGCACACGGTCGCGGCGCGCGAGGCGCTACCGCTCAACGGGCTGGCCTTCTTCGCGTCGCGCTACTACCACCCGGCGGGCGCCGCGCAGCTCGCGGGGCTCGACCGCATGGAGGTCACGGTCAACTACCTCGGCGTGTCGGACAACCAGCAGCGCAGCGCGGGCGCGTCGTCCATCTTCGACATGAGCAACGCCGTGCAGGGCGGGCTGGGCGGCGACGCGCACGAGGTCAAGTCGTTCTCGCTCTTCTCCATCGCCGCCGAAGTCAGGGAGGGCAAGCTGAGCATCCAGTGCTCGTGGAGCAAGAAGACGCGGCGGCAGGTGTCGATTCGGGAGTGGTTCTACGAGTATGGAAATGCGTTGAGGGATGTGGCGCACCAGGTCAGGAAGCGCAACAAGGAGGAGCGCAAGCCCGGCAAGTGGGATTGATGCGGTGACATTGGCGGGTGAGGAGGCTGCAAGTGGTTGTATGATGGGCTGTTTTGGCGTTCCGACGGTGTTCCTTTGTGTGGGGCGCCCTTTTCGGCGTTGGAGAGAATGTTCCGGCGTTCTGAGCTGCTCTTTCTTTCTTTTCTGTATGGGCCATCCGTTTCCTGTGAGGTTCACCGCTTGGAGTCTGCGCAATCCGCTCTGGCGTTGCGGGAGTGTTTGTGTTCAAGGTTTTGGTACCTTATGTGCGAGACCTTTTTTTTTCTTTTGTCGCGATCTGCAAGTTTGGAGTTGGGGGGAAAGGGCGTAAATTTCACAGAGCAACTTCGTTACATACCGTATTTTCGATTCACATGACTATTACCTTCCGAGCCTTTTCTCCTCTGCGCAATGGTCGCTCAAACCTCCTTAGCGAGCTGAGGACGCGACGTTGGCAAGGTTGGCAAGTTGAGTCGCCAAGCCTGTTCCAACTTGCTGCTTCTTGCCTTCGTGCCTTACTCGATGTCTCGCCACATTTCAAAAGGGGCAGCCGATTGTTTCTCTCGAACTATAATACTCGCCTTACCCTTGGTTGCCTGCCAGTTGGCAGCATCCCAGCCCCGGGCGGCGAGTTTACCTTCGTCAACACCTGAGCCATCGTACGCAACTCGGATGTCAGTTTAATAAGCCCTTTTTCTCTTCTACTTTCTTTCAGTTTTGACTCCTACGAGACTGCCTCCTACTTTCCAAAGTCGCGCCAGAATAGGGAGAAATATTGAGCAAATGTTGCAGTGAAAAGCCGAGACACCGGTGAGTATGGTTACCTTCCTCCCAAGTTCTCATTGGACATTCTTAGGGCATGGTAGCCCTAAATTGAGGGCCGGAAGCTCCGAGGTTTCAGCCGAGGAGCTGTTGAGGAATCGAGGCTCTCACTGGCGGATTTTGGTTGATCGAGCGCTGAATGCGCCGCTTCCAAGTCTCTGCATTTTTCCATCCGCCCCTTCTGATCATGCATGGAGCTGAGGTGTTCGATCAATTACTCAGCAGAGTAAGGTTATTGAAAGACAGCCCCCTCGTTCTTCTCAGACGCTCTTATGGTTGATAGAATCAGCCCCGCGCAGCCGTGTTCCGTCTTACTTTCGCCCTTCTTCATTCGCTCTCTCGAACATCTATTCCCGACTCCTCGGTGTGCGATCGCTTTGCTGGGACACGTCAACGCGCGCCAAGACATCAGCGCATTTGAACCTCAGGTCGCGACGTTCAAAAGAAGGAGCGGGTCATCTTTTTTAGCCTTGGACGTGGTTTGCTGGCCAGAGGTCAAATATAGCCGAAACTCTGCCCTGGGACAGTAAGCAGGCTCGAGGCAGGGCACTGCGGTTTCAGCAAACCAGTGGCTTGCTGCGCGCGACTGCCACTCCCAGCTGCTTACTATCCCGTGGCGCCTTGACAGTAACGGTGTTGCATTTTACTGTGTCTTGGAGTGTTTCTCGGCTGCAATCTCATGCCCAACACGCAGCCTGTAGTCAGGTCCGCCTCAGCAACCGAACTTCCAATCCCCTTGATCAAGATGATATTTAAGAGTCTTGAATCTCGATTTTGGTGAAAATGGGTCTGCCTCACAGAACCCGACACTTGTATCGAAAAGCACCATTGCTCCATCGACGCGATGGCCTCCTACATGTATCTGTCCCCGCTTGATCTGGGCCTCACCCGGATCAGCAACCTGAGCCCGACAACCACCACCCTCCTGGTCTCCATCCTCGGCCTCGCCCTCTGGCGCCTCTATCTCGCTCTGCTGCCCAAGCCCATCCCGGGCATCCCTTACAACCATGCGTCTGCGCGCTCCATTCTCGGCGACATACCCGGCTACATGATGGCGTCGTGGCGCACCCGCGAGCCCATCACCTGGCTGCTCTCGCAGGCGCGCGCCACGGGGTCGCCCATCTCGCAGATTTTCCTCGCCCCCTTCGGCGGCCGCCCCTTCGTGACCATCACCGACTTCCGCGAGACGCAGGACATACTGATGCGCCGCGGCAAGGAGTTCGACCGTTCCTCGATGCTGGCCGAGACCCTGGGCGTGGCCATCCCGCACCACCACATCATGCGCAAGACGGACGACATCTGGCGGTCGCAGCGCCGCCTGCTGCAGGACCTCATGCTGCCCAAGTTTCTGCACGGCGTCGCCGCGCCCAACATCTACGCCAGCGTCAACCAGCTCGTGCGCCTGTGGGGCGTCAAGGCCGAAATCGCGGACGGGCGGCCGTTCAACTCCGAACGGGATATGTACTATGCGGCACTCGATGCTGTGCTCGAGTTCAGCTTTGGCCAGAGCTTCACCCCCCGTGCCACCCAGCCGCAGCTGAACGCCGTGTTGAGGTTACAAAACAGAATGCAGAAGCAGCGCAAGGAGGCCAGCGACCTGGACACACCAGTCGAGTTTGTGGACGCGCCGCTGCACGAGAAGATCAATGCCGTCTTGGAGTCGGGAGACATCGTCGAGGCGCTGCAATCCACGCCATTCCCTCACGTCGCCCTGTGGTTGAAGAAGACCTTCACGGACTTCACCCAGACCTGGAATACCAAGAATCAGTTCCTCGAGGACGAAGTTAAGGCGGCCGTGGCTCGCATGGAGAAGCACGGCGAATCAGACGACGAGAGCTGGGTCAAGTCGGCCGTCGACCACATCGTCCACCGCGAACGCTGCTTTGCCCAGAAGGAAGGGCGCGAGCCTGCCTACTGGACGCCCACCATCAGGGACGAGGTAAGATCCTCGACCTCTTCCCCACCTCCCCAACCGACCAGAAAATCTAACCACTCACCCAAACAGGTCTTCGGCTTCGTCATCGCAGGCCACGAAACCGTCAGCACGACCATGCTCTGGGGCTTGAAGCTGCTCGCCGACAACCAGGCCGCCCAGTCGACCCTCCGCAAGGCGCTGCAGTCGGCGCACGGCGCGGCCGTGTTCGAGAAGCGCAGCCCGTCCGCCGAGGAGATCAGCCACGCCAGCATCCCCTACCTGGACGCGGCCATCGAGGAGCTGCTGCGGTGCGGGCCGACCGTGCCCGGCGCCATGCGCGAGTGCATGGTCGACACGGTCGTGCTCGGCCACCGCATCCCCAAGGGCACGCAGGTCTTCCTCTTCAACCAGGGCGCGTCCTTCCGCGAGCCCACGCTGCCCGTCGACGAGAAGGACCGCAGCCCGTCGTGCCAGACCTCGGCGCGCGAGCGGGGCGTGCGGGAGTGGGATCCGCGCGACATGGATGCGTTCCGGCCCGAGCGGTGGCTGGTCAAGGAGGAGGGGTCCTCCGAGCTGGTGTACGACTCGGCGGCCGGCCCGACTATGCCGTTTAGCTTGGGCGTCAGGGCCTGCTACGGGCGGAGGCTGGCCTACTTGGAGATGCGCATCTTGGTGACGATGCTGGTGTGGAACTTTGAGCTGCTGCCGTGCCCGCCCGAGCTATCCGACTATGCTGCGGTGGACGCCATGACGCATAAGCCGCAGCGGGCGTTTGTCAGGTTGCGGGCTGTCAAGCTCTAGTGTGGAGGCCTTTGGCATGGTACGGCGGGTTGGAAAAGCGGTGCAATGTATTTTGGCGGTGACACTGGAACATGTTTCCTTGCGTCGTACTCAAGCTGTTTTCTTGTCAGCCCGTTTCTCTCGTATTAATTTTGGCAATACATCGAGAATTCCCATGCTCTTCTTCCATATGAGCGCCGCTGAAACTCTCTTGCTCGAGGTCAGTTAGCCGCTCGTCAGAACGGGTCTCATCACGCCATGCTCGACGTTGACCTCAATTACATAGACCGAACCTCTTCCATACTTATGTACGAGAGACATGGGAATCATTTGAACAGAAACTCGGTAGCATCCCCGAACAACCACGTCTCCAACTCGGCCAACGCGTCCAGGTCATTCTTCTCCAGCGCGATCCCGACAGTCGGGTCATGCCATCCATACGTCCTCTTTGTCCCACCGCTCTCCCTGGGCAGCGCTTCGCCAACCGCACAGCAGCTGTCGAAGTCGATGATGACCCAGCTGCCGTCCTCCTTGAGCATGACGTTTGCCGGCGTGAGGTCGTTGTGAACGAGACCCAGCGAGTGGAGGTGTTTGATGACGTCCCGGATTTCCTCCAAGGCCGGTCTCATTGATGCTTCGTCCACCAGGGGTCGGCCGCTGGAGACAAAATGGACTTTGTTAAGGTGTTGAGGATTGACCTTGTCGGCCAGCGTTGACGTGTATCGTTCGAAGCAAAGGCCGGAGACACGCCCTCGGGTTTCGAGGCAGCCGTGGTAGACTGCGATGTTGGGGTGGGGGTGTTTGCTGAGCAGCTCACACGCCTCCACGTCGCGTCGGATAAGGTGCTCGACGGCGCCGCCGTACTCGAAAAGCTTTGGTGTCTTCACGTAGTAATCGGAATGTGGCGCGGCCAATGTCCACCCGGGCTCAATAAGGGGGCCGCGGTCCTCAATTTGGAGGACCTGAGCTTCGTTAACCTCAGAGAGATCGAGTGGCTTCTCATGTCGATTGTTCCAGTTCGCCAGATAGCACACACTGCCATGCCGCACAATGCCTTTGACGTGGTGGAACTGCAGTTTGCCATCGACGAATTTGAACACCTCGCTGGATTGGAGTATCTCCATGGTGCATACTAGTTGGGTGTCGAGCAAGCCAGGCCGGGCATAGAAACGAGACAGAAGGCAGAGGGATACGAAACGTTTTCGCATGCTCAACGCTTGATTGGATAGCATTGCTGTCTGCACTCATCATCCCAGCTTGTGAACCCTACCGCCCCTCTCAGAACCACCAGGACTCACCGTTATCCACTTTGCTTCTTATGTACCTAGGTAGCTCCTGTAATCATTCAAGATAACTGTGGTAGTACAGGAACTGATCAAGCACTCCGGCCTTCCAATTCACCAACACCTCCGCCAATGGCGAACGAGCTTAGTTTTTCCGTCTGTGCAATCGGTCAAAGGTTAACTACTATACAACATGTATGCCCGCATCAGTGATTATGTTGTTTCCAGTCGCCCCAGTCGTAGCCCGGCGCCCGACGGCGGTCAAACAACGAAAGAGCCCATGCAGCTCCCAACGTGAAAATCTCGAGGCCAACCAGCGCCAAAGCCGGCGGCAGAGCCGGTTCCCCCAGAAGTCTCATGTAGGGGACCAGGAAGCAACCAACCGAGAAGGTAATCAAGCATGTCATCACCATACCGGCAAAGATTCCGCCTTGAAATGCCTGCATGACAGGGTGGTCGCCGGGCACGAAGAATCCGAAGCGATCGGGAATCCCAAGGACCTGCAATTGGATTCGGTAGCCCTCCCGGGCGGTGGCAATGTGGACTGGATGGTAAAAATGAATGAACGCATAACATTACACGAACAGTTGGCTACCGCCACGGTTAAGGAGCGCCGAAGTCTCTCGCCATTCTTCTCTCCAGCTCAGCAATGGCGTCCGACACCGCTCGTCTGCTCACTCCCCGCTGATGGTTGACTCCGTGTAGGGAGACTCGCTCAGAGACTGACATGGGCTCCTGGACGTATCGCAAGATGGAGTATGCGTCGCCTGCAGCGCTGCGCCTTCAAGCCACTGATCAGCAACTGGTCGGAAACGAAGATTCAGCCCAGGGCAGGGCTCCGGTGAACCGCTTACCCTGAACCTGAAGCGCCTGGACAGCCACACATGGGCGCCAAGGAGTCGCCCGAAGCGGCTGATATGCTGGCGTGCCCGCAGCTATGAAGCCCAACATTCTGCCTGCTCGGGGCACTCGACGTGAGACTGAGACTGGCCATATTGGTAATTTCGTGGTCAAAGGAGCTTACCATAATAGACAGGGCTCTAAATCCCCGTGGAGAAATGGTCTTCTTATAGGCCTTTTCTCTCACTTTTCGTAGGGGCTCTACGCTTGCGTGTTTTCGCATTGAAGGACTGCTCGCCGAGTTCCCTCAAGCGCATTTTGTGTCTTACGGACATCGCGCTGCGCGTTACTTTCACATCCGCGGGCTTTTCCGGAGTGCGTAATGCGCAATGCGCAGGAACACCACGAGATCTGGTGCTTGATTGGTAGCCTTGTCGCTGCCAAGGCGTGGGGGCAGTGGTGTGGGTGGTGGTCGCTGAAGATGGGAGTCCTCCCCGGGCGCCCTCTCCATGCCCTGCCCTTGTCCAACCTTTCTTTTGTTCCTCAAGACATCGCAATATTCAATATTCAACTTACACCACGCGGGCCCCCGTCGAATCTGCAACAAGCCGGTGAAAGGTCTGAGCCGTCCAGCTGCTTGCTGCCACCGTAGGTATAATGGCCAAATTTCCCCAGCTCACCAGGCTCTGGGGGATATTCCGAGAGCGTCGTCCCCAGAGCCTTCCCGATCTCTCAAAACGCCTCACTGCTGGTTTTCGGTCCATCATAGCCCGGAACACAAACGAGCACGACCTAGACATGCCACCGTCGGAAACCGAAGGGCCACACGAAGCTAAACCTCCGTTTGCATTGGACGCAGGTCTCGTCTGCAAAACCTCCGAACCTGGCGAGGACTTTGAACCTGGCGATGACGTCGAACCAGGCGATGACGACGCAGTGGGTTGTCGCATCAATGCCAGAGAACCAGCCAGCGCGACATTGACCATATCGGAGACACCATCCTCGGCAGAGTCGGCACAACAGAAGCGGAAGCGGTCCGGCGAGCATGATGGCTCGACCCCAGAGAGAGCCCACGTTTGGATGGAGGACAAGACTTTTGCATCACCAGACGTTTCTCGAAAGTCGTCAACTAAAAAGGTACGGGAGATCATCAATTGGGTGAAGCAACAGCCAGGAACTCCCCGCCCTTCTGGACACGAGGCCGAGAAGGCTCCAGAGTTCCCGCCGTCAAGTTCCGGCAGCGGTGGTCGCGGTGTACCAGACGACAGATATGCGGTGGCCACGAACGAAGGGAGAGCGCAGCCGATGGAGCCCATGCAGCCATGGTCGTCTCCCCGCAAACGATTCCATCTTCCCCTGCCTCCACATGCCAGAGCCGCTTCTCAAGATCCAAAAACAAGAGGTACAGTCCGTCTTACGGATCCTATCGACGTCAAGCTGGGACCCGGAGCGCTGATTAGGAGCAGTGATTCGAGAATCGCAACAGGATCAGTTCGCCTCGGTATCGCGTCGGGGGACATTCGAGTCTCAGCACCGTGGCGTGTATGCATTCCAAATCCCGTCAAGCCCCTCCCTTGCCGACCAGTTTTCGCTATCGAGGAGGGACTCGGAGGCGACCACCGGCACCACGATCTCTGAGACTGTCTTCGCGTTCAGCTTCCGGTAATCGACACAGAAGCGGAGGCTCCCATCGCCCTTGAGGGCGAAGAGGATTGGAGCTGCCCACGGCGCGTTGCTCGGCTCGATGAACCCCTTTTGCAGGTTCTCGGTAATATATCGCCGGGCTGCCTCAAGTTCGTCGGCGGAGAGCTTCCATAACCCAGTGTACCCCAAGTCTTCTGGGTTAGACCCGGGGAGCAGCTCAATCTTATGATCATACGGTCCGGCTCTGGGATGCAGCGACGGGTGCGCACCAACAGGCGCTCGAGGGGCATGGCGGCTGGGTCTATGCAGTCGCCTTCTCGCCGGACGGCAAGACGGTCGCGTCGGCTTCGTTCGATGGTACTGTCCGGCTCTGGGATGCAGCGACGGGCGCGTACCAACAGACGCACAAGGGGCATAGCGGAAGGGTCAATGCAGTCGCCTTCTCGCCGGACGGCAAGACGGTCGCGTCGGCTTCGGTCGATGGTACGGTCCGGCTCTGGGATGCAGCGACGGGCGCGCACCGGCAGACGCTCGAGACCTTTCAATACAACTCAGACCTAACGTTCTCAGAAGATGGCCAGTATTTGAAAACGGATTATAGATCGGTTAGACTCCCGTCAACTCCTATCTCTCTCGACAAGAAGGTTCTAGATCACGCTCTGTTTGTTGATGGAGAGTGGATAACCCTGGATGGGAAGGATGTTCTATAGCTTCCCAGTGATTATAGAGCTACGAGTGTAGCTCTATACCAGAATACGGTGGTCTTAGGTCATAGGTCTGGAGGACTGACATTTTTGCAGTTCAAGTTTTCGTAGGGTGTAATGACCTAATTTCCTATTTTATTTTTCATCTTCCCCCAAGACGAGGGGCTCGGGTGAAGCACTTGCTCTATAGTTACTCGTAGGAAAGGCAGATTGTCACAAAGGTTGCCACTTTCGAAAGTCTTTCCCTACCGTAGATCTTTTTATCGTCCTATCTCCGTTAGGCGTTTTTCTCCTACGTCATACGACGCAAATTCGTTGTCTCCAGTTCAGCTTAAGGACGTACAGAGATATTACCAGGTCACCTAACGAAAATGCTCAATATCCGGCTCCGCTCCCCCTAGTGTACCTGCTTGATCAAGGATATCTTAACCATCGTAAGCCAAAGTCTCCTCTACTTTTCAAAACTCCTCGCCTAACTTGACTTCTGAGCCTTCCCTCCCTTCGATAGTTCGAGAAACCGTCTTCATCAGCTCATTGTCGGCTACCCGCGTGCTAATTCCCATTAACGTTCCACGCAATCACGGTGATAAGAGTAACCGCGACGATACGGAAGGTCAATAGCGGAATGGAAGTCACTGCCCCCAAGGATAAGGGAAAAGGCAAATATATTACGTAATACTCTGCTGTGTAATAGAAGGGCCGACTCTAATTAGAAGCATTTATGGCGTTCAATTCCACATTTAGTCTCTACCCTGAACGCCACCAGGCTCAGACCATGTGGAGGGGAACGTTGCTGCCCCAGCTGTGGATCCTGTCCGCCGGTCGATCTCTCCTCCTAAGGCGCACTGGGGCAGCTCGCAACGTATGCCTGTGTTGGTTCTCGCTGTACCTCGGTCGACCCGGGCCATGCCGTAATCGATCGTCTTCGTGCCTCGGTCGATACTCGGCCTCCACAAACTCAATAGGCCAGTCCTTGGAGGTGTTGCGAATCACCGAAGCCCTCCTCTCGTCTGTGAATACACGGTCGCCACATGCTTCGATGGTTAGCGTTAGAGTGCATCAGCGAGGAGAGGGTTCGTACCAACTACGATACACTTGCCCGGCATGAGGACCTCATGGCTCAGGGCCTTCTCGAACGAGTAAGGCGCCTCCGCCTCGGCCATTGTCTGTCCTTCTGCAGGATAGACAGCCACCTAGTGAGGCTCTTCCTGAAAGGGGGGTTCTCCCGCTTGGGGCTTCGGGTAGATACACCAGACCAGCAACATCACCCGCCGCGGGTCGAGGTCCTAGAGGGCCTTGAGTTGATCCGCGACCCATTGATCCTAATTGTTGTGCTCTAGCCTCCACAGCAGGTCAATCCGGCGCGTAGCGTCGCGGAAGACGGACGCAACCGCCGGGGGAGCCGTAAGGCCCAAGGTCGGATCTTCGTCCTGGTTGGACCGGCTACAGATGGAATCGTCGTAGGCTTTACGCGCTACCAAGTAGAGTGCTATCGGGAGGACAGACACTATGCCCATTCCTTTGGCCGTAAGGATCACGGTCTCATACCTGTAGAGCTGTAGATCCTGTCCGTACGGGCCGTCTAGTAGCATTCGATCCCCCTTCTCGATTGTCCGGAGCTAGCGCAAGTACCGGCTCTACCGACCCGCGAGGATGTAGAAGTCGGTCGTCTTGCCGGTAACAGTCTGTTCCACATCGCTCCACAGCATCATGACGGCGCTGCTGCGTAGAAGGTTGTAATTGAGATAGGAACCGGGCAGATAGAGATAGAAGTAGCTGCCTAGGAACGCGGCGACGGGTCGCTGCGTCTTGAGCCGGAGTCGGGTGACTTCTGAGTCGCTCCATTTCTCTGTCACCACGGCTGACCGCTAGCGTGCTACCACCCGATAGACATGCGATAGAAGCTACAACCCGCAGGCAACAAAGACTAGGATCTCGTGCAAGACGCTCTACGTAAGCAGGACGTGCCAGATCAGCCCTGCTATGCCTGCGAGATAGAGGATATAGTGTACGCCGTGAAACGCCGCTCCCAGCATGCGCCTCAGCCGTGGCAAGGAGAGTAAGAAGACTGCAAGAAAGCTGCCTGCGGCCTGTATATTCATTGTCAGCTCAGGGTCCTTGCAACGAGAAGATGGGCTCACTATACAGCCGGATATAGCGATTGGGTCGAATGCCTGGCCCTGGGCTACTGCATGTAGATGTATCGTAGCGTGAACTAGACTTTCGACAATTGCTGTGCGGCCGATCTAGTGGTGAGTGGTGTAGTACGTGGGGCGGGAGATACCGATGACGTTGGCGACGCGACTTGTACGACCCCCGAGCAGTAGCGGGATTAGGTTGATGGAAGCGGCTAGGGCGGCGCTGCTAGCGATAGTAGCTCCTTTGATAGCTTTTAGTGCCACAGCGACCCTATTGCCGGCGATGTACGCCGAGAGAAGGAGAAGTTCCACGTAGGTTGCGCTATGGAAGAGGTGTAGGCGGGTGAGCCCGCTAATGCGCTAGTATCGGACCTTGGCGAGCTAGCGACGGAAGAGAGGTACGACGTGCCGATAGAATAGTGTGTAGAGGCCTAGTAGTAGGGGCATAGCCTATATAGCGCTAAAGCCGATCGAGTAGTATGTCAAGACGTCCATCGTCGCCGCTGAAAATTGGGGGGTAGGAGACCTCGTCTCTCTATAATGCATGTAGGTCCAAGGGCGCTACTTTCTACTTTTCCCGCCGCTACTAAGCATATAGCGACGCAATCTCGTTTGCGTCCGCGTGTTCTCTGCCCTGGCTCTCGTTCTGGTGTACGGGGCACTTGATCTCGTTCCTGCCGATCTAGCCGCGCTGCCGCCCCAAGAACCCGTTGCGGAACGGCGGGCGCCAAACCAGCGAATTATACCGACTACCGCACCACACCTCTTCCTAGCTCGGCGCCTATAGCGACAGAGCTCGTCAAGAGCTTGTTATAGCTTTTGGTGTAACTTATACGGGTATAAAGTAGGAATACGTCGCTGGGTTTCCAAACGTGTCTCCGAATTCAACCCTAGCCAGTCTTGCACCTCTTACTCTAGACTAGCCTTAAACCTACTAGCACTCTGCCTCTTTATCCTTTGTCTCCGCCGCCTTTACCATGGTCAGCCAGAGCTCCTAGAGGACCCTTACTCAACCCCCCCGACCTAACGATCCTGCCCGCACCTTCAACGAACGCAGCCATAGGATCATGAGAAAAATACACACCCTTATAACCGCCTTATCTAACTTTGGGGTCGAGGTCGCCCTCCTTATCAAAACCCCCTACGTCGAGTTTACGTACGAGTCCGACGACGACTTACTCCGTAATTTCGACCCTAACCTGCTAGAAGAGAACTAGTTTAGACTACGGGACGTCAAAAACCTTTTTCGCGGCCGCGTTCTCGCGTGCCCCTCCATGTCGCCCTTGCAGGGCCGTTTGGGACACTCCTCGCCGACCCTATCCACTAGCTCCGCGTCCTCCGCCTCCTCTACTCGGTTGCTAGCCGCGATAGGACTATCGTTCCCTACTTCGCCGCCTATACATCCTACAGCTAGGGGTACCCCGCTTCCTAGTACCAACTCTGTCTCGGCGTCTTCGCTGCTAACCGTGGAAACGGGAGTGGCGCTTCCTGCGCCGCCGTCTCCGCTGGAGGGCGCGAGTCTCTCTTTTCCTAACGCCGGTCTAAGCCGCACCTTGACGCCGGACGTCCCCCCTCCTACGTCTCCTGCTATGGACATCTCCAACCTCCTGAATCTCGACTCCTGGCCATCGGCTAGCGACGTACCGTTCCCAGATAGAACCGTACATTGGCCTCTTCCTTCTTCGCGCCCTATTCGCCCGACGACGCCTACGCCCTTTACGGGCGACCGGTCCCGGTCCCAGTCTCCATTCCGCATCTTGAAAGTACGCACCCCGTCCAAGTCCCAAAGGAAGTGGTTCCACTAAAGGACGATGCGAGGATTTCTTGGTATTGCTGTTATATAGCTTGTATTTCTATCGGCGTTGACCGGCCCAGTTATACGTGATAATTGAGATGATTGCCCTCCTTTCTTCTCTCGATAAAACGCAAAGCCAAGGCGCATAGGACCGTGAGTTACTTGTTTGGATCCATGTATGTACAATCGCGTAGGTAGACTCGGTAGTGCAGGTTTTACAGGCACCCCTCTCTACTTTCATCGCCCTACGTCGTCCCTAGCCAGGTGCGGACTATAACGAATTAAGGAACTAGGCCCGGGGCTAAAGAAGGCCGGCTGGGCAAAGTAAGCAACGGGAACCGCTGAATAACAGCGATACTATGTTCGTGTCAGACGCTAACCCTTGTTTTGCCGCTAACACAACCAATAAAGCAGAGATCGGCGCTGAGCCCCGCTCTCCCTTAGTGCTATCGCCATGACCAGATTCCAAACCCGAAAGGGAGAAATTAGGTACACAATAGCGAGCTTGACAGAGCGCGCATACGAGCGGTTATTGCTAAGCCTCAGCATTGTATATATAGGAGCGGGTATTTCCATGGACTCAGTTTGAAACCAGCACCCCTGCCGAAGTTCTTAGAGCATGTGAGAGATGAGCGATATGGGTCGCGAGGCTCGATGGCACTGCAAATACCACTCTATTCCGTTAATCGAAAGCTAAAGAAAAAAGAGAGAAAAGAT